>CAUYRH010157111.1:0-41784 GCA_963574655.1 Perodicticus potto | reverse complement strand
CGTTACCTATCAT
The DNA here is from genome assembly GCA_963574655.1 of Perodicticus potto. Lineage (NCBI taxonomy): Eukaryota > Metazoa > Chordata > Mammalia > Primates > Lorisidae > Perodicticus > Perodicticus potto. Next base: position 41,771 of record CAUYRH010157111.1, on the reverse strand, counting down.
AATTAAACACCCCCATCAACTACAGAGAAAAAAAAGTATATAACCCTAATTCCGAAACAGCCCCCTACCCCCCCCCCCACACACATTTAGTCACTTCTCAAAAGCTCAGACTGGTTTAACTTATTTTTGTGTTTTATGTACACATAATAATAATACACTAGCACTTCTTTCCCTCAAAATATATTTGTGTAACTCATTCAAATAATTGCATAGACTGTTCACTCCCATTTTATATGATTATGAGTGGTCTGTATAGCTCCTAGTTCAGGGCTCTTGTGAAAAATACTGCTGTCAACATTCCATTACGTATGTTTTGGTGAACATGTTTTCATTTCTGCAAGGCAAATATGTATACTAGGAGAATTGTTGAATCATAGAATTTACATATGAGTAAATACCACATAGTTTTTGGAAATAGTTATAAAATTTCTTCAGGGGTGGCACCTGTGGCTCAAAGGAGTATGGTGCCAGCCCCATATGCTGGAGGTGGTGGGTTTAAACCCAGCCCTGGACAAAAACTGCAAAAAAAAAAAAAAAAAATTTTCTTCAGTAGTGTATAAAAGTTCCAGTTTGCTAATTCCTGTCAATATTTGTTATTTTCCACCTTTTTCATTTTTAGCCATTCTGGTATACATGTAGCAAACAAAATTATGGGTAATGTGAAACTTCAGATTGGATAATAAGTCTCTCACAATACAAGATTAAATAATGATAAAATGTATATTTGGTGTATCCTTTAAAAAGAATATGGGTATGAAAGTGTTTTAAAAAACTAATTTTGCTAATAAAATGATAGGAAGAAGTAAACAAGTATTAAAGAACAGACCATAAAACGCTCAATCTGGGAGCCACCAAGTAGTCTTTAAAAGCAGAGATAAGGGTTGGCGCCTGTGGCTCAACGGGCTAAGGCACCAGCCACGTACACCTGAGCTGGGAGGTTCGAATCCAGCCCGGGCCCACCAAACAACAATGACGGCTGCAACCAAAAAAAAATGGCCAGGCATTGTGGCGGGCGCCTGTAGTCCCAGCTACTTGGGAGGCAGAGGCAAGAGATTCGCTTGAGCCCAGGAATTGGAGGTTGCTGTGAGCTGTGATGCCATAGCACTCTATCCAGGGCGACAGCTTGCGGCTCTGTCTCAAAAAAATAAAAAAATAAAAAAATAAAAGCAGAGATAGATATAAGACAGAGTAGAAAGCATAATGAATAAGTGATCCATATACTGAAAACTATAAGCTCTAGTATGAATTCTCTCACTAAAATGTTAGGGTCCATCCTTTTTTAAAAGACACAATGGCTATTTTGTTTTAAGAGAATTAAAGACACAATGGCTATTTTGTTTTAGGAGAATGAGAATCAGTAAATTTTATTTATTTTAAAATCAATAAATTTTATTATTCTAATAAAATAATACAAAATGTATTTCAGCAAAAACTTACAGAACAGCCTTTCTATGTGCCATAGGATGTATAACTTTCTAACTATCCTGTGTAAGATACATTTCTCCAAGAAACTGCAGTGTATTATTTGATCAGGGCATGCATTTTAGGTATAAAAACAAAAAACCAAGCAGAATGTATAATACTACTACCTTACATCTGTCTAATACTTAACCATTAAAATAATTTCAGACTTAAGCTATTAAAAAAAATCCTGGCAAAAAAAGAAAACCATAAATTACTTCTATTTTGCAGGTGACCAGGACCATGGTCGGGCTTCAGCCACAGGGACCTAGAGAATGAGAACCGTATCTCTGTAACATATCACAGCCCTTCTCCACAGGTTTGGCAGAAAATTCAATAATCCTACTTACCAACATGTTAGAAGCTTTAACTGTTGACTAAATAAATTATCATATGTGCTTCCTCATGTTGCTGGTGAAAGTAATGAGATATTTATATATTAATTCTGATAGAACTAGTTCAAAATGCATAATCATTTTAACAAGAATTTGTAAACAGGCATAGGTTTTAAAAATTACATTAAATTAAAAAGAAACACTACGAATTTCAAGAACAAAGTAGAAACCCATAAACTATGTCCAATATCATCTGTTAATAGAGAAACTCTTCTTTCTTTCTAAACAAAGTTTTTAATTTGTTATTTCTCCAAAGTTCAGTGGGTGAGATTTATACATGATTATTCCAACCAATGAACCATATTGCTAATTTATAAATGCTCATTAAGACAGGTAAGTGGTAACCACTGATAAAAATTGCAGATTTTTCTATGAGTTTATTTGCTTGCTCTGTTTAAGGTTGAAATTTTCAACATGCATAAGTTATGTTAGGTATTATATGCTAACAGAGTGAATAACAGAGTTTCTCAAACTTGTGTACATGCTGTCCCCACGTTATGGATGAGAATGTTCCTGACAATGTCTTTACGTCAGATTTGTATGTAAATCACATCCCTGATGAAGAGTGCATATACAGTGACAATAACAATATTATATGGCTCTAACATGGTAATAATAATACACTATAATACTGTAATACTAATAATACTAATAACACCTCTGTACGGTAATAGTAAGTTACAGAAACACTGTGCTCTTTCTTATAATTCAAATGGAACATAAAAACAAAGAAGGTTTAATAGGAGAAAGGAGAAATTTTAAAAAAGAATATTAAAGGCTAAAGTTCATCAAACGTTGCATCAATGCTAGGCTAATAGGAATGTTATACTTATTTTGACCTTCTAACAAATCAATTATAACACTGCCATTTCAATACTAAATTCACTCTCTTAGTAATTATTGACACTTCCATTGGAGCACACTGCCTTTCCTGTGTTCCAGTGACAGTCCAGTGACCGAAGCCTAATGCTTTCCAATGTATGACTGCATCTGGCTTTTCTCCAAATGCTTAATTATTTCTACTTTCATTTTCATTGTAAAAACCTTTCTCCTCACTGTAGGCTTACATGAACTTCAGTGGACTTTTGCTTTGAAGGTATAGTCATAAGGATAAACACAGACACACAAAGTTGAATAAAGAAGACAAAAGTGATGCTGTGTGTGACCATATAAATGGGATTATCCACTAGCGTAAAGACGCTGCACCAACAAACTGCTTAGACCATGTGGATTTCTTCACAAGCATGGAAGAAACTAGTTCCCAAATTATTAATTATTTCATTATAAATTGTCATTATGGGGAGCCTGTTCATAGGTGAGGAACGCTGTCAGTTGGGTTGTCCGCAACCTAGAGACTGCCTGTGTATGTAGTTGATATGTAATTTATGAAGTTTGAGAATTAATCAAACATTTTAAGGTTTTAAAAAGTCTAAATAAGATTGAAATACATGTAAGAGCTCTGCAAACCCATTAGAGAAATGCTAACTATACACTGGTGAGGAAATAGCCAGGAAAAGTTTTTGATAGAAAGAGTTTTTCACTGAAGAAACAATAAGAATGGTTGGGAATGAAAAAGAGTGAATGCCAGAAAACTAGTCAAACATGAATATCAACTACAAATAATCAACAAGCAGTTATCAGTATGGAAGTACACAACACAGTGTGATGCTACGACTGTGAATCTCTATTTAATCCCAGGCAACTCTAAATTGCCTTTTCAAGAGATTTATGGTTCAACTTAGGTGTTGTATTTGAACAGAGCATATCACAAGGAAAATACAGATCAATAAAATAACATTAATAATATACGAACAAATACTAAGATTTGCTGGTCCAATACATTTTATGCCAAGTATAACTAGTCATACTAAAAATAAAATGCTTAAAACTCACTCACTGTCTTCTGTGGGAAGGACCTGCAGGGAGTAAATCCACTCTATTATATCATCTTTGTTCACCACATCTAAGGAATCCAACATATCCAGCCCGGAGAGTGCAAAAAATGCAATTGTCAACCTAAAAGAAAAAAAATGTGAAGTTCCATCTTAACTGTCAAACCACTGAAGTCTTTCTGGTTCAGAAAAATAATAAACTCATTCTACTTTTACAATTATTTAAAAAATACTCCCACTTTACAAAAGCCAAAATAACCAATTTGTTCTTATAACTTAATTATCAGCCAAACTTTTGTTTCACTTCTTTAAAAAGGGATATTTAGGGGGTAAGAAACCAATCCTACTCAATGGAAGCATATATGAATCCACTGAAGCCAGTCTATCAGCAACCTGAAGGCTAAAGGTTGATTAAAAAGAGGATTCTCTGCATCTCATCAGTATAGATAAGCACAAAAAGCTGGTAAGTATTTATAAAATGGCAATTTTCTCTAATTTACCAAGAGCAATTATACTTATAGTTTGTGCTTAATTCTTGAGAAATGTTAGAATAAATTTACCTTTATTCAAACCTGTTAATAAATAACTTCTTAGAAAAAAATCTATAATAAATTTTGGAAAAACACTGAAAAAAATTAAATACAAATGCACTTCAATACCATTTTCCCAGAGAGGAGCATTCTTTGATGGAATGAAAAACTAAAAGGCAACACTCTTCCCTCCAAGATTATGTACTATAAGTCTGATCTAAACCTTGTGCTTTCATATGAAAATCTGTATCTTAATGGGTTGCTTTAAGCATAAAGAATTCGTTACACATAATTGTTTTTATGTTGAGAAGCATTCTATAATGTTGCTTAAGCATTATTCCATTTCTATAATCTAATAATGCACATAACTAATAGTAATACATTAATACTTCAAATTATCTGGTCTAAAATCTTACAGTAAAGTCACTTGACCAATTCTTGAAGGGTCCCTAAAGAACATTAGGCCTTAATGCCCAAGGTATCCAGTGTATGTAATAAATTTTCTCCTCTATGTATCTAGAAGAGTATTGCCTACAATGGTATTATAGGTTCAGCATTCCTTATATAAAATGCTTATCATCAGAAATGTTTCCAGTTTTGCATTTTTTTTTTGAATTTTGGAATATCTGTATTACATGAGATATCTTGAGGGTGAGACACAAGTCTAAAAATGAAATTCATTTATGTTTCCTATTCACCTTATTCACATAGTGTGAAGGTGATTTTATATAATATTTTAATAATTCAGTGCATGAAACAAAGTTTGTGTTAAGTACTTATGTGTGAAAATCCACTTGTGGCATCAGGCATCATGATGGTGCTCAAAAGGTTTCAGATATTGAATCATTTCTGATTTTTGGATTAGGATGCTCAACTTTACCAACTTAAAGAGAAATGAGAAAACTCTTTTGGGGGGAGGGGCATAATTCTCTCTCTGATCCCTGACAGAAAAAGGTTTGCATCCATTAGATATAAGGAGGAGAAACCAGGGATTGTAATTTCATTCCAACTAAATTTTAAGGGTAAAAACTAAAACTAAGGAGATTTTGGTACACTTTAGAATAATAGTTGGGAAACAGATTATTGAGAGACTATTACTAATATCATGTATCAAACATTGAGCTGGGTATTTCTCATATATTATCTCAACTTAATTCTAACAACCTAATGAGATCTACCTGAATTCAGGTAATTTTTTAGATAAGGATTAAATTAATGGCATGGAACCCTGTCATGTGGGGAGCAGTGTTGCACAGTAGCCCAGAGCTTAGACCTTGCAGTCAAATAAGCTAGATTCAAATTCTAACAGCATACACAAACTTTGCTAAGTCTCAGCCTTCAATATGCCTCACACAGTTATTGTCCTTAATTGCTCACAGCGAGCACTCAAAATATGGAAAACATTATTATTGGTATTCGCCCTGGACAGGAATAACAATGGCCTTAGAATCTAATCACACTCTGTAACACCTTAGGCCACTGGTTGGCAACTATTTTCTCTATGGAAACATTCTTCTCCAAAATAAAACCATACCTCAGACACAGGGAAAAAACTACTGAACAGCAGCAAAGTTTGAAAATCATTGCTCTTGGTGATAATTATGTCTCATGAGATAAGAGCACCTGAGTTCACATGTACTCAAATATTTACTGATGTCACTAACAAACAAAAGACTTGCAATACTACATTTAACCCTCCTGGAGATTTCAAATAGCGTTTTTAATTTTGGGATAACCATAACGTGAATGATTACATTTGTAGTCAGATAAAATTAAACATCTAATATCTCAGTTTATTAAAGCATTATTTATTTTTTTATTTATTTTTGAGACAGACTCTCACTATGTCACACTGGGAAGGGTGCTGTGGTTTCACAGCTCACAGCAACCTCAAACTCTTGGGCTTAAGCTATTTTCTTGCCTCAGCCTCCCAAGTAGCTGGGACTACAGCCACCTGCCATAACACCCGGTTATTTTTTTGGTTGCAGTTGTCACTGTTCTTTAGCAGTCTTGGGCTGGGCTTGAACCTGACAGCTTTGGTGTATGTGGCCAATGCCCTACTCACTGAGCTACAGGTGCTGAGCCTATTAAAGCATTACTATAGAAAAAAGCAAAAATCATATAAAAGTAAAGAAAAACACGAAGGACTTGAGGTTGAAAACAGATTTAAAAAAGAGCTTCCTATGAGTATACGCTGTACAGCAAGAAAACACCCAAAAGACTATAAAAGCAAGTTGGTTTTCTCTTCTAAATTAAAAAGTTCAAAATGATCTAGTCCACCTCTTTAATCTTCTAGCTGAAAACAAAGTATGAAGAATTCAAATAATTTACGTGAAACTTCAACACTGGATAATCAAAACTACTCAGAAGTTTGAATTCCAGTGTGGTGTTTTCCACAGTGGGGAGCTTCTCAAACCTGGGAGCTCATTATTATCAGATTAAAAACGAATGACTAAAACACCAACAATATAACCTTCAGAGGTCCAAGTCCTACTTCACAATTACATCACAATCTCTGTCATGCCTGTAATTCTAGCCCTCTGGGAGGCCTAAGCAGGTGGATTGGCTGAGCTCAAGAGTTCGAACCAGCCTGAGCAAGAGCAAGACCTTGTCTCTAAAAAAAGCTGGGTGTTGTGTCCTGTAGTCCCAGCTATTTGGGAGGCTGAGGCAAGAGGATCACTTGAGCCCAAAAGTTCAAGGTTGCTGTGACCTGTGATAGCAAGGCATTCTACCGAAGGTGACAAAATGAGACTCCAAAAAAAAAAAAGCACAGTTTCTGGGTGGAAGGTGTGAGCACTAAAGTCTTGCTATCTTTTTGTTTGTTTTTTAAAAACTTCCCAGGTTATTTTAACAGGTAGGCAAGCTTTAGGAGCACTGCTCTAACAGGGGTTCTCTACTGAGGCAACACTGCCCCCAAGGGGACACATAATCAAACATTTTTGGCTGTCACAACTGGGAAAGGAAAAGACGGCCAGGAAAGACCCTTACAGCAAAAATTATCTGGCCCAAAATGTCAATATGGCTGAGTTTGAGAAACTCTGCTCTACAGTTAAACTATTATCTGTATTTGTTATCCAAATGATGTTTGTCCTGTTAGTTGCTCCTGGATAAATGCATTTCATTTATAAGTAAGTGTCAAATACAAGAAACCAATCATATGGTGGTAAAGTATTTAAAAATCTTGCATACTTAAATTATTAAATCCAGCATTTTGAACTCATATTCAGGCTGAGACTCTAAAGTCTGTGAGATTAATGCAGGTATAGTGAATAGCTTATGTTTATAGTGAGGCTCCACCAGAAGCACTCAGCAATGGCTGACAAAATAAGCCACTAAGGGGCAAATGCCCAGCCTCCCTCTAGGATAAATTGACAAAGCATTCCTTTTCTGATCACACCAGAATTCTCAAATATGCCCAACACTTAGCGAGAGAATTAAATAGGAAGTAAGAAATACAAAAGACTTTTGGGTTATGGGCCTCTCTGAGAAATAACATACCGTTTTATAGTGCTCAAATGATTGCCACTTGGGGTATAAACTAATGGGTAACCTGACTCAATGCTGCTATAAAGAGGAGTAATTCTGCCAACACATGCCCCTAAAATTGGGCCAAGAAAGTTATTTTTACCTTCTTACTTCTTCCTTTCTTTTTCCCCTGGATCTGAACCTCCCTGAGTCATAGCCTGAGAAGCTGAAGGAAGTAAGCCATGTCTTCCTACTTAACTCCCTTCTCTTACTCTGAACAATATATATAAAAAGTTTATCTTACATGGATAAAAAAGTAACATTTTCTCTGTAAACTGGGTTGCTTTACCAGTAGATCAATTCACATGAAAGGAGGTAAACTAAATGTTCCCAAAAGATCTCAAATATTCCAGGTTTAAGAAACTACACAAAAAGCAAAAACAAAAAAAACACATACAAAAAATCACAACCAAGGGTTAAATAAGAACAAACAAAACCGAAACAAACAAAAAAGGAAAAAAAGAATAAACACTCTGGGCAGTAGAAAAAAGAATTTGGTCATACTGATATGACAATACGATATCAATCGTGAAATGTCAGGCTAGAACAGTGAATGACAAGCTGGGAATATATTGGAAGCATTGATTTATGGGAGTAGATGCCCCAACTTTGAATCACTTGCCCTGCCCCTTTAGGAGACAACCCCTTCCTTTACTAACATCTCTAAATGTCTTTAACAATGGACTGCATTCCTGCCTAGTCCTCAGGTGAGGCTAAGATTAAGTCATATTGCAGAGTTCTAAAATTATCAACAAGAAAGCTACATTAAGAAATAGGAACATGGCCAGGCGCAGTGGCTTGCATTCTGGGAGGCCGAGGCAGGTGGATCACCTGGGCTCAGGAGTTTGAGGCCAGCCTGAACAAGAGCATCTCTACTAATAACTAGCCCAGTGTTGTGGGCGAGCACCTGTAGTTTCAGCTCCTGCGGAGCCCAAGGCAAGAGAGGATCGCTTAAATCCAAGAGTTTGAGGTTGCAATTAGCTATCACACCATGGCACTCTACCCAAGGAGACAGAGTAAGACTCTGTCTCAAAAAAAAAAAAAAAAAAAGAAATAGGAACATAAATTGAAAACCACGTGATGGTGACAAAAAAGCCTAAGAGGACACATTAGAATTAATCGTGGAGTTAAAAATACTAGCACATGAATACTTTGGGGTGAATAAATGAAAGGCTACATGAATTCTGAACATTATTTATTTATTTATTTTTATGGGAGACAGAGTGTCTCTGTGTCACCTTGGATAGAGTGCTGTAGTGTCATAGCTCACAGCAACCTCAAACTCTTGGGCTCAAGCGATCCCCTTGCCTCCGCCTCCTGAGTAGCTGGGACTACAGGTTCCCGCCACAATGCTGGCCTAGTTTTTCTATTTTTAGTAGAAATGGGGTCTCACTTTTACTCAGGCAGGTCTCTTGAGCTCATGCAATCCACCCGCCTCAGCCTCCTAGGGTGCTGGGATTACAGGTGTGAGCCACTGCGCCTGGCCAGAACATTCTTCTTTTTTAATTTTTTTCCAAGCCTGGTTTGCAACCCACCACCTCTGGCATATGGAGCCGGTGCCCTACTCTTTGAGCCACAGGTGCTGCCCCAGAACATTATTCTTTACTTACAATATTTTTCAATGGTTAATCACCTGGTAAATACCTTAAGCACAGTCGTGCAACTTTGGAATTATTTAACTTCTTACATAGCTTCTCTACTGTCACAATTATTAAACAAGAAGCATCTACTGAACATCTATGACATACTAGATGCCATGACAAAAATGAATAAAGCTTCCTAATCTTAAACAGGTTATATGATCAGTGCTATGACGGAAATTCCCGTCTTCCTTTCTGAACTTGTTCCTTTGCCTCTTATTCTCCAGACCATAGGGCATCACATTTCTAGTCCTAGATCCTAGGACTCCTCCTCCTCCATCTCCTCTTTTCTGTCCTTACTTCCACTGCCCCAGCATCTCCCCATAGGAGTACTTCAACAACTTCCAAATTGGTCTTTCTGATTATAGTCCTGTCCCACTCAATACAAAGATCAATGTCAAATCCAAGGACCACTCTAAAATACATATCTCAGGCCGGGCGTGGTGGCTCGTGCCTGTATTCCTAGCTAGCACTCTGGGAGGCCAAGCTGGGTGGATAGCTTGAGCTCACGTGTTCGAGACTAGCCTGAGCAAAAAGCGGGACCCTGTCTCTGCTAAAAATAGAAAAACTGAGGCAAGAGGATCACTTGAGCCTGAGTTGAAGGTTGCTGTGAGCTATGACGCCACAGCACTCTATCCAGAGCAACAGCTTGAGACTGTCACAAAAAATAAAAAAATAAATAAAATAAAATATCTAACCAGAAAGCCACTATTCCCCGTCACTTACAATCAGATCAAAGTCAAGTTTCTTGACAAGGCACACAAAGCTTTCCACGATCTGACCCATGTCTACCTCCTTAAATTCTTGCCAGACAGCCCCCTACATTTTGAACCACTATTAGAGAACTGATTGAAGTTCTCGCTCAACATTCACTTATCTGCTGTTATTATTATTGTTCATTTGCAAAACAAAACAAAACAAAAAGCAACCCTGGATCATATTCTGTAAGATTTAGTTCCAGGTTATTTCTTTCTCTAAGTTTCTCTCTGTCTTCAGGTTGAGCTGGTGACTTCCATAAGGATCTGTAAATATCACAATTATTGTGTGTGGTCATGGGATCAACAGTATCAGTCACCAGGGAGCTTGTTAGACCCACTCCTCAGACCTACACAGATGTATGCAATCAGAATCTGCTTTTTAATAAGATCCCCAAGTGACTGACATGTATATTTGAGGTGCTTCCCACCTTAAATATACAGATAGTAACTATCTGTATACTTGTTTATCCTGTCAGGCAAACAGCTTCAGTGTGCATCAAAACCACTGGAATCCTTGTTATAATGCAGAACTCCCAGGCCCACAGAGAATACAGCCCAGGAGATCTGGGGAAAGGGCACTGGTATGTGCATTTTTTTGTTTTTTGTAGTTTTTGGCCGGGGCTGGGTTTGAACCCTCCACCTCCGGCATATGGGGCCGGCGCCCTACCCACTGAGCCATGGGCATACCCTGAAGTCATTAAGTAAAAGCCTCTTGCAGATTTACTTAGAAGATACACTGACAGATTATGATATATTGGAGATAAGAGAGGAAATTAAAGGACAAAGTAGTTGTGAAAGGGAGGAAACAGAGTAATCACATAAGAGGCTACATATAGAAAGATGGAAGAACATTAGACTAGAAAGACCAGGTAAATTGTAAATGCCTTATGAAATAAAACTAATTGCCTAAGTTTTTCTTCTAGAACAATTAGATCAGCAAAAACAACATTAGAAAATCACTCTTTTGCTCCCCAATAAAAAAAGCCTACTCTAATTCTCAATACCCAAATACAAGTGGCAAAAATAATTCATAACTATAAAAATCTCTTTAAACTACTCATTTAAAAAACCCTGTTAATTGATAAAGAAGTTTAACATTCACTGGAGTGAACTAGTTACTACCACTTTTCAGAAATTAACATAAACTAAAACTTGAATGAAACAGCAAACATTTTATTTTCATAAAGTCATTGTCCCTAGAAAGGTTACTTGTGAGACTAAAAGAAACAGGGAAAAGGAATAATTTTTGCCGGATTGGTAAATCAGAAAATAAGTGTCTAAATATCTAGACCAATATTAGGCTTGTCAGCTTTTTCAAACATATTTGTAAAGAGAAATGAACAGAGGAACACCTGAATCATTAGTTTTACACTATTTCCCTGTAGCCAGACATAATGGTATGCACACTATAAAGGCTCGTGGAATTCAACTGCAATACGGGGTAAGAATTAGGACTTGGCCAACATATTGTTTTGTCTTAAAACCTGCATCAGAACAAATTCTATGACCACCACCTTTGCTTAAAAGATTAGAGCTTCAGTCAATTACAATCACATATACCACAGAAGTACTTAATGCTAAACTACAAAAGTAAAGACTGTGATTCAGGAAAAAGAAAAATTTTAAATCACTATCATAAACTGATACATGCAGTTATCTTAAATATAGTTAAGTGAGTCACAAGAAACCCAAAAATAATGCCAAAATTCTATTCAAGCTGTCAACCACCAGACACAAAAAGTATATAATATTGCTTAACCAAGACGTTATCTGTTATCATTCTAACATACAGTGTCTGACGTAAATTTTACAATTATACTGAAGTTATTAAAACAATTGTTAAATAAGTCAGACAATTTGTGCTGTTTTACTTATGCTGTTAACAGAATTACAGAGTTTAACACCAATATGCATTAATCTATATGGTTTTGTCCAAGTTGCAAATTCATAGAACAGACCAAACACATAGGCGTTTTGAAAATGCAACCAAAGACCTATAATAGTAGCTGCAAGCAAAGTTTAACTGTTTGACAAACACATTTAACAATAGGGCACATACATTGTAGACATGTATGAAAATATCACATGTACCCCAGAAATAAGTACAATTATTATGTATCAGCAATAAAAAATAGGACAAAAGACTTTTTATCCAAATGCTTTGAAGTCAAATACAATTAATCCCCGTAAGTTATAAATATGATTTAGCAACATGTTTTACAATCAATAGTGACTGAGTTTGAGAAACCTTAAACCATACCTTTAGGTAAAGGTATGGGCTCTGCTAGCCAATCAATACATATGAATTGAGGAAGGAATATAAATACTGTTTCACTCTTTCTCATGTAAGGGTGTGTTCATCCTTCAGGAATCAGCTCACATTCTTCAACAAATATTTCCTTAGTGCGTCCGATACTGCGTACTATTCAAGGTTCTAGTGTTATGCTATCTAATAGGACTTTCTGAGATGCAGCAAATGTTGAAAGAGAAGGACAAAAAAATAGCCACTGGCCAATGTGGTGGCTACACAAACAGAAAAACTAAATTTTTAGTTTAATTAATTTGAATTTAAACAGCCAAATACGGCTGGCGGCTACCATATTGGATAGGGCAGCTCTACTGTTTGTTATAGACGTAAATAAGACAAAGATTCTGCTTTCCTGAAGTTTACAATCCAAGGTGAAAAAAAGATACTAAACAAATAAGCCAATAAATATGTAATGTTAAGTGATAACTGAAAGTGGTCCCTTTGGAAAGAGTGATTAAGGAAGGCCGCTTTAAGGAAATCTGGATTAGGTACATCCCCTTGCTATACGCTATATGCATGAATCCTGTACTAACATTCAGCATAAAACTCTATGAAAAAGCGTGTCTTGTTAAGCTGTACTCCAGCACATACCACATATTTCTTAACCACTTATATAGTGCGTAAGTCATTGATAAAACTCCTAAAACTGACCCAGTCACGCAGTGTTCAAAATTCACTAGAAGCTCAGAGTTCAGAAAACGCGGAGAGATCAGAGCTAAAACAATCTTCGGTTTCTTCCCATCCAGCCTCACTTCCAAACACAGCAATGCGGAGCCAAGATCGCCGCTCCTCTCGTTCTTCTCCGGATTTGACAGCGGACTGACCAGTACCTCGCGCCAGGCGACACTGCTCAGCTACTGCAAAGCACTTTACGCAGAGCGCTTCGCGCACACCGCTCCTCGCGGCCTGCCATTCGATTTGTAATTCCTGGAAAGTGAATTTCTACTTTCTGCCGCTCGCACCCAACACCACACAGGCATTCGCGTAAGGGTTAAGGACGTTAGAGAAGAAAAGGAAGCAGAGTTCAGTATTTAGGATGCGACGACGAACGCTTTGTCTGTTTCCCTTCAAACTCGGAAGGAAAGCGGAAGAGTGACCCCGGCTCTGGAGCAGGGAGTACAAAGAAGGCTCCGAGTTAGGGGCATTCCTAAGTGCAAAAGGAGGAACCTGGAGATTCCAAAAGCCCTCCACTTGCAGCGTTTCAGACGCTCGCGCCTTGGCTCTGAGGGCTGAGGCTGACCCGAGGCCCGCCCGAGAGGGCAGGGACGGTCAGGCCGGGTGGGCAGCTGCACAGCCCCCCGCGGGCGCCCCGCGTCCTGCGGGCTCCGCCGCGCCGGTGCCGGCCCCGCTAACTGCGGCCTCGAGTTACCTGCTGGTCTCCAGCGAAGAATAGCGCTCTGGCAAGACCTGGAGGCATCGCTGGAAGAACCGCACGTGCCGGTCCCTCAGGAAATCCAGACGCTCTCCCTCACCGCTCCCTGCCAGCCTCTCCTCCTCAGTGGCCGCCATGCTGCTCCGGAAGCGAAGTCCGCCGCGACCCGGAAGCAGTTGGCGGGGGCGGGGCCTAACGTCCCCCCATGGATATCCTGGCGGTGGGGAAGGGACGTTCGCCCGCCGAAGGCCAATCTTATGATTAAACGATTGACTTAGCAATTGAAAATCTTTCTGCAGCACTGTGTGCAGCACAATACCCAACCTTTTCTATTTCAAACCCCAGAGGTTTGGAAACACTTCGCAGGCCTTGTAAAATCAGCCCACAAATCCCTCGTCACAACTTCCATCCTCCGGTATTTGGGAGGAAGCACAAGGTCAACAGGTTCTTGTTTGCTTTGCGGAAATTCTGAGGATGGTCTATCTGGAAATGGGTGTGGATCAGTATAAACTTGCTAACAGACGCAATTTTGGAGGGCCACAGTGTTAAACTGAATACATAGGGAACTAAGCCTACAAATCAAACTGTGTAGATAACGTTTATTAATTACTTACATCATACAAGTTTAGAGACTTTCTTAATCCTGTCTAGAGTAACTTTAATATATATGCAACACACACAACACACATTTTCATTTGCGTGTGAAACTACTTGCATCTTTTAAAAAAAATTCTTAAAGACTTTATTCTTTGCTTGTGTAGACATGTCATCAGCAATCTACATTGCATCAATCTGCAGCCTCAAAATAAACTAAACATGGCCGGGCGCGGTGGCTCACGCCTTAAAATCCTAGGTCTCTAGGAGGCCCAGGCGGGTGGAATGAGCTCAGGAGTTGGACACTAGCCTGACCAAGAATAAGACCCCGTCTCTTAAAAATAAAAAAAAAAAAAAAAATAGGGCGGTACCTGTGGCTCAACGGAGTAGGGGAGTAGGGCGCTGGCCCCATATGCCGGAGGTGGTGGATTCAAACCCAGCCCTGGCCAAAAAAAAACAAAACTCAATATATGCGACTACATTTACACTAAAAAAAAAAAAAATAATAACATGATTATAGGTCTGTGTTTCAGGATTTAAGTTGCTTCAGCCATATACTAGTCCCTTTAAAGATTCATGAGGCATTTTTTGCCAGGAAGGGGTAAATCCACCCAAGGATGGGGCCTCAACTTTTTGTAATCAACCTAGCTAATAAGTTTGGCAATAATTTTAATTGTTAGCTTTCTTAGAAGATGTAATTCTAAAGAAAATGTACTCTGTGGGCTGGATCTTGTACTTATTCAATAATCCATAGCACCTTGAATAAATTTTGGTACTAGGAACTACTTAGTCACAGGTATTCTTGTGTCACTTTTAACAAATACTGTATTAACAAAACCACCCTGTCTGGAAGAGGACTATCTTTGGTACTTCCCTATAAATATGGAGCTCATAGTCATTGCCAGACTTCAGGTATGTCCAGTCCAGAGTTGTTTTCATTGCAACTACAATTAAGAGTGTTCTTTCACACATACTCTAAGATGCCTGAAGATGTTAAAAATGCAGTCATTACCATACACATTAACTTACCAGAATCAACTATGAACACTGTATGTGTTCAGAAAATTCTAATCATGGTCCTTAAAGTAGGGAAGCCAAATATTTAATCTGATTCTCAGCTCAAAGAACAGCAATCTGATGTAAAGCTGGAGGAAAAACTTGCTGTGTTGAATTCATTGAGAGAGAATTTAATATACCTATGTCAGGAGAAAGCTTATCATGAGTGATTTTAACCATACAAACTTTTCCACATATGCATGACAGAATCAAACCCCCCACATAAATTAGTGCTACTCTACATTTTTAGCTAAGAAGTGTAAACAGCTCATCTCTTCAAAGCATAAGCATCAATGTAATTATCATTTAGCCATTAAATGATAATGCTTGAATTATGAAGAAACGGGAAGACATAGGTAAAGTGATTATAGCATAGTAAATGATATATCCTATATAACTGTGCCTATTTATTTAGAGGCAAAGTCTCACTCTGTCACCCTGGGTAGAGTGTCATGGTCTCAGCCCTTGTCACAGAAACCTCAGATTCCTGGGTTCAAGTGATCCTCCTACCTTAAGCTCCTGATTAGCTGGGACTATAGGTGCCAGCCACAATGCCCAGCTAACTTTTCTATTTTTGGTAGAGATGGGGGTCTCCCTCTTGCTCAGACTGTTCTTCTGCTCCTAAGCTCATCATTGTCCCTCCTCAGCCTCCCAGAGTGCTAGGGTTGTAGGTATAAGCCAGTCTACCAGGCCAAAGTGACCCTGAAGGCCAGGTGCAGTGGCCCACGCCTGTAATCCTAGCATTTGAGAGGCGAAGGCAGGATTGCCTGAGCTCACACGTTTGAGACCAGCCTGAGCCAGAGCGAGACTCCATCTTGGAAAAATAGCCAGGCGTTGTGGCAGGCACCTATAGTCCCAGTTGCTTGGAAGACTGAGGTAAGAATATCACTTGAACCCAAGAGTTTGAGGTTGCTGTAAGCTAAGAAACCACAGCACTCTACCAAGGGGGACCAAATGAGACTCTGACTCACAAAAAAAAAAAAAAAGTGACCCTGAAATTATAGGTATTCTATAATAATTCTTTAGTGTTCCCCTAAATTCTTATTAATGTACTTTTTAAACCAGTATAAGAAATGTATATTTTATATCACCTCCATGAACTTGTAACTAAAGACATTATCAATTATGTTTATTCTACATTCTTTATACAGAGGAACCATAAAATAAATTCCTCATTTATTTCAGATCCATTAAGACTGAATTCTTCATAGGAACTTCTATACTTCCCTTTATTAAAAAAGAAAACAAAACCCCAAATAAAAGGCATAATAATCAAATCACCCAGTCGTCTTACCTTAGGTGCCTTAGGCACAGGAAAATGAAAGCTGCATTTATGTGCAATAAAAAGCAATATACAAAAGACATTTATTTTTCTGTAACTTGTAGCTGTTCAGTACGAATTTTAAATTCCTTTATCCTATATTTTATTTCTAAACTGCTTCAAATCATTATTTTAAAAAGGCTATGGAGAACATGCAACCTAAAATAAGCATTCCTAAGGTTTTTATTTAAATGTCAGTTTTCTCATTCTGCACCAATAAACTACATAGAATTCATTTTCCAAATTTTGAAGCCAACTAGTTTGAAATTTAGCTGTGAAATAAGAAAAGGTTTTGACCACTATTCATAGTAAATTTCTGAATCATTTAACTTCAAATTATAATTATCAAATTATAATTAAAGATACTCTAATGGTTGTAAGAAACAAGTTTCCTACATTTTTATGTATAAGGTAACTTTCCCATAAAATGGGAACTAATTAAAGTTAGAAACTAAGATTTTATAATATGAAAAGTTGAAATGAATTAAGTTAAATTGTGTTTTTTGTACAAGTTTTAAAATTTAACTTTTGACCAAAAAGACTAGTCCAGCAATTTTAAAACACTTTAAATGCCATAGTATTTTAAAGCTAGCTTATTTCAGATGGTGTTTCAAAACAAAGAATTCTCCTACTCTGAGGCAAACAGAAGCAGAAAAGTCAACTGCATTAGTCAGGAAGATGTAAAAGACACAAAGATTTTATAAACGTGTGAAGTCCAGAAAGACTGAAGGAAAATTTGAAATAGCTGAAGGAAACTAAAAAGATTGTATCAATAAATACAATTAACAGAGTATATGAGATAAGAGGTATCTTTGTAAAATATTCTCTACATAAACCAAAGCATGCTTCAAACAAATACAAAATATTTATTACACAAAAATTAATGACTGACAAATCACCAATTTGTTCTAGAAAAAGTACTAACATTTTGTATCTCTAAAAAAAAACCCACTTAACATTTGTTACTTAAGCTAATTTACCTCCAACTTATAAAAGTTACAAAATTTTGTTTTAAAAAATGTCATTCTATGATTGTCCCAATTTATTTTGTTATGCCATGACAAAAGCAAACTACCTTAGAAATGTTTTGAGTATTTAAATCAAATATTTGTAGCATAAACTTATTTAAATAACTTTTACATCAACAGGCCAACATACATAAATTATATGCCTTCTTCGTAGAAACAGGAAATTCTAATGACAAATCCTCACAAAACGTAATACCTTTCAATTCAATCACGGCACAATAATCAATCAGTCCAGGCTAGAGATGTTTAAAGAAAATGGTAAGTGACTTTCTCCTGGTATAACTGAACATGCTAACATTCTCATCAACTGAATAGCAACTTCATTATCTCATATTCTTCTCTATATTCCTTGTCTCCAGGTTGGAATAGCCCTAAGGAGAAAAAAAAAACCCAGCAATTATAAATAGATAGGAAAAAATTCTGAAAACCTTATTAAAAAAAAAAAAATCTGTCTGATTAAATGTTAACTTTAAAAATGCATATACACTTGCATTATCAACTTATTACTATAAAATACATATAGGAATTACAGAAAATATAAACACAAAGATATTAAATTATTATTAAGTGAACACCTATTCTAACTCTTTTTTACCTATGTGGGATGTGTAGAAGTGGCCCAGAGCCTGTTGGTCCTATTTTTTTGGTTCGTTCTTCCCAACCTTTGGTAGGTTTGTAAAGCCTAGAAGGGTCTCTACTAACATTGTTTTCAACCTGTAATCCAGAAGCAAAATAGTGCCAGTTAATTTATATGAACTGAGTTATTTTTTTTTGCAGTTTTTGGCCAGAGCTGGGTTTGAACCCACCACCACCAGCATATGAAGGCAGCGCCCTACTCCTTTGAGCCACAGGTGCCTCCCCCTTTTATTTTTTTTTTTTTGAGACAGTTTCACTATGTCGCCCTCGGTAGAGTGCTGTACCGTCATAGCTCACAGCAACCTCAAACTCTTGGGCTCAAGTGATTCTCCTGCCTCAGCCTCCTGAGTAGCAAGGACCGCAGGAGCCCGCCATAACGCCCTGTAATTGTTGTTTAGCAGGCCCGGGCAGGGCTGGAACCTGTCAGCTTTGGATGGCCAGCGCCTTACTCACTGAGCCATAGGCACCGAGCCTGAACTAAGTTTTTGTACTAGTAAGTAAGAAATATCCTTAGCAAAAGAGAACATTAAAAAAAAAAAAAAGAATGAAAGCATTTTTTAAAAACATAGTTGGTAGTAGCTAAACAGTAATAAAATTGTCAATAATCTCTTCATTGGGCTCATATAGTTAAAACAAAATTTGGATTATATCAATCTATTCATAAACTGTTATTTCATTTATTTTTCTAGTTCTATTATTTTACTTCTATTTCTATTACAGGAGAAACACAGTACAGCTAAATATGATAGTGATGCTGCTAGATAATAAATTTAGTGAAGTAGCCACAAGGAAGTTTTCTGCCTTATCCACGAAGGTCACCAGCATCCTTAATTCTGAATATTACTAGTGAGATTACGCAATACTTACAGCTGCCATAGGCCTAAAATATTCATATAGAAAGGATGAAAAGAGAGACAAGTAGGAAGACAAAAATAATTCTGAGTAAAGAAAAAAAGCAGAATTCAAACAATAGTTACTTTTTTAGCTAAGTTATGCTAATATGTAAGTAGATACAAAATTTAAAGTATATATTACAGAAATAATGATTAGTGTCCCTTCAAATCAATGAATTAGGGAAATAACAATAAAAATAAATTAATCTCAGTACAGAATACCTTTTCTTTTAATTTTGCCAGTCTTTTTTGTTTTTCTGCCTTTTCATCTTCCTTTGCCTGTCTGTCTAGAATTTTCAGTTCAAGTTTATGTAAATCCTAAAAAAGAGAAAGTAAAATTAATTAGAATTTGTTTAAAGTTTAGTTGTTTGCAAGTGAAAACAAATGAAATTACCTTAATTATGAATACTCCTTCAATATTAACCCTTTATAACAAAAGCTAGGACCTTTATTTCTCTGAACATAAATGTATCAATAATGTATCTATTATTTTAAAGTTCAATCTAAAAATCCTTTTCTTTTAATGGGTGAGTTAAGTCCATTTTCACTCACCAATACAGATATGTCTGGTTTCACATCTTATTATTTTACATTTTCTATTTTATGGGTTTCTTTTTCCTAAGTCTTTTATTAAGTGCCCTGCTTATCTTTTGGGGGAAGTGAGGTGGCATCAGCTATTTTGTTACTTGCTGAAATTTTTATAGATGGACTGAAAGAAATGAACTAAAACTTCCATTATTAATGTGGTTTTGTCTATTATTTTTCTTTGTTCCTAATTTTTTGCTTTACAAAAGTTGCTACTATATCTTTTGATGCATACAACAATCATAACAGTTAATGTAGTCATAAAAATTATACCTCATTTGTGTCCTTTTCACTTTAAAGTCTCTTTCCTTATTTTGCTTAATACTTTTTGGATGTATTCCACTTGCCTTTATTAGTATGTTTCTTATATAAATTTGTTTAAAAATCAGCTATAATCCAGTGACCCAGCAATAACCTTGATTCCTTTACTACCCTATGATGCACCTGACCCTAGGGTACAGGGATAAAAAAAACACAAACTCTGTCCTCATGGAGCCTACATTATGGTGGAGAGATGAACAAATTAGCAAATCACCTGTAAGGTAGAGCCAGCCAGTTTGGCAGGAAAGACACTTGGCCTTGCTGCTGGCTACCTTTCCCTTTCTAGCCTCATTAGCCACTGGTTTCCGTCTCCCCCTTGATCCCTGCCTTGACAATATTGAAGTGGTTATCATTTCCCCCACAATCCACCCTGTTATGCTCTTCCACATATTGTTCCCTCTGATAAGGAAATCCTCTTTCCTTTCCTTTTCTCCTTCAAGACTCAAGTATTACCTTCTCTCTGACACTCAAAGCTGTGGTCAGCATCCCTCCCTGTGTAACTAAAGTACTCTGCCCATACCTCATCGCTGAAATATGCTACTTCCATGGATCCTTCCCATCAGACTATAACCGACTAGAAATTAGGGGCATGGGTTACTCTTCTGCGGCACACTAACACTGTGTGTAGGTGCAATAGACAAGCAGTGTTCTGTTTCTGCTGGACTCAATCAGGAAGCAATGCCTCCGTGCTTAGCATTTAATGATTTGGAAACAGATTTACTTACTCTTTCTTGAAACTTGGAAATTTCATCTGCAACAGTTTTCCTTTTTTCTGCCTTTTTGGTTTTTTCCCTTATCTCCTTTTCAAGTCTCAAAAATTCCTCCTGTTCCTTCTTCTGCTGAGTATAACTTTCTAGCAATAATTTTAGTTTAAACTGGCGTTGGCGCTCTTTCTGCTGTTTTTTCTCTCTCTCTTCCTCTTCTTTTAACCGGGAAGTATATTTCATTGACATTTCCATACTTCTCTGTTTTTTCCAAGCTTCAATTGCCAGTTTCTGTTTCTTTCTTTGTTCCTCTTTTTGCGTTTGATTATTTTCTTGTTTATTATGAAAAGGGAGAGGAATGTCTGCCTTTTTCTTTAACTTGAAAATTTCTTCCCTTTTTTGCTGCTTTTTACTTTTCCAATTCTGAATTGACTAAATGATTAAAAAAAGATAGCAAGAGAAAAAAATTTTTAATAACCAAAAATATGTTGTTAACATACAACTTCAATTCCCTCTTTCTGGAGATAATACTGATGCAGAATGCCAAACGCTTAAGTTTTATTTTGTTTTCTTTTTAACCAATGCAATTTTTCTCAACTTCTATCTCTAGAAAACTGGCTGTATCTATAAAGACTCTGAATAATGCGCTATCCTTTTGGCCTTCGTCTTCCTCTCTCCTAATCTCCAGCTCACAAGGACTACAACGCATGAAGGTCCACTTCCTCATCACCTGCTTCTTTTGTCCTCATGGGTCTCATCTCTTTCCTCTAATCATTTCACTTCTGCTTTCAAATTCTCCTTCTAGGCTTAGAATACTCTGAGTGATCTTTCTCTAGTCAAATATCAGAAGAGGAACTAGGAGTGGGGTGGTTGAGAACACGTGCTCTGAAAACCGACTATTTGGGAGCAAATCTTGGCTGGGCTGTTTACTTGGCAAACTTCTCTGCCCTTGGTCTGCTCGTGTATAAAGTGGTCGGCAGTACTTCTTGCATAGAAGTCGTTGGGGAGACCAAATGAGTTAATGCCTGTTCCACACTGTTTCTTAAGTATAAAAAAATAAAAAACTGCTCAGTAACATAATATATAGGTATGTAAAAAACACTTACAATTCTAGCAGCCTTCTCTATGCCACTTAGGATACACTCACTGAATTACTTTTCCCCCAAGTCAGAAACCCATTTCCTCACCATCCTTATTAGCAGCGGTTCTCAACCTCTGAGTCACGCCCTCTTTGTAACAATGAAAATACATGGCAGCATTGGGAAGGTTGAGAACCACTGCCTTAGGGGGTAGCGTTTCTTTATTTAATACAGGCTTATGGTATGTGCACGTCACGTATAAAAGCACTGTGACAGTAACAATGGATGATGACAACAATACCAAATCCCATGTAGCACAGGGCTGCTCAACGGACTTGTCCACAAAAATATCAGGAACTCGTGTTAGAATGTAAATCAATGCACTGCTTCCTTCAGTGAGAAAATTTTCTATAAAATAAGTCAACTGAGTTCAAGTGCTTACTGGATGGTGGTACGATCACCTACTTCACTGCAGACCAGTAACAGTTTGCAAACCATATCAGTCCACAGATGGAGTCTGAGCAGCACGGATGTAGGTGAGGCACAGCAAGGAATCGCGACAGCACATCACAAAAAACACGCAAACAGGCCGGGCAGGTGGCTCACGCCTGTGATTCCACACTCTGAGAGGCTAAGGTGGGTGAGTTGCTTGAGCTCATGAGTTTGAGACCAGTCTGAGCAAAAGCAAGTCACCGTCTCTACTAAAAATAGAGAAACTGAGGCAAGAGGATCACTTGAGCCCAAGTTGGAGGTTGCTGTGAGCTCTGGCACCACCGAAATCTATCCAGAGCAACAGCTTGAGACTCTATCTCCAAAACAAAACAAAACATGTAAACAAAATGGGAGTGAAATCCTGAGGGAGACTACTTATATTTGGGTGGGCAACAAGGAGGCAACACCTGATCTGGACAGGTTTTGATAAACTACAGTGGAGAGGGAAAGAAAGAATGGAGGTTCTAGAAAGTGCAAACAAGATAGGCAGGGCACTCAGGCCAGAAAGTCCAGGGCAGTCTGAAAATGTCTTTATTTACATACAGCATGGAATACATTAAAGTGGAAGATAGAAATGGTAAATTTCCTATTCAACATCTTAAACTCAGTAGATTTAAAACTAAATTCCTGGGCTGGGCGCTTGTAGCTCAGCGGCTAGGGCGCCAGCCACATACCCTGGAGCTGGTGGGTTAAAATCCAGCACGGGTCTGCCAAACGATGACAACTACAACCAAAAAAAAAAAAAAAATAGCTGGGCATTGTGGCAGGGTCCAGTAGTCCCAGCTAAGGCAAGAGAATCGCTTGGAGTTGGAGGTTGCTGTGAGCTATGATGCCATGGCACTCTACCCAGGGCAACAGCTTGAGACTCTGTCTCCAAAAAAACAAAACAAAACACTGAATTCCTGATATTTTCCCCCAAACTTCTCTCTTTTCCAGCATGTACTACTTCAGTAAATTGTACTTCCACTTTCCATCCTCTTCTAACTTACCCATATATCCAATCAATCATCAAATATCAGAAAGTAGAGTACTGGGAACAAGAGGAGCAAGCTAGAAGCTGTGAGGTTTCCTTTTGTTACAAGAAGCCCTGTGCCTGTTCTCTGTCCTTTGAGAAGTGGTTATCCAACTTCCAAGAATGCTCTAGAGGACTTGTGACAGCGCAGACTGGCGCACCCGCTCCCAGAGATCTAATTAGGTCTGGGGCTGGGGCCTGCTAAGTTCTAACAAGGTCTCGGGTGGTGCTGATTGTGATGGTCTAGGTACCACTTTGAGAACCCCATGCTTTCAGTACCCTGGAAAAAAGCCCAAATAATATTTAATAGCTTGTTATTTTCAGTTATTAAAAATTACCTATGTGTCAAGAAACTTTTTTACAGCCCCCACCCAAAGCCAATACCCCTACATTCAATTCATTTCAGAGAGGGGAAAACAATGACAACAATAAGAAACACAGTTATTCCCTCTAAGCTTTATTTAAACATGGAATTAATACTTCTTTAATTCTTCTTAGGTGTATCATCTATTGACTGGATACACCTTTCTTTCTTTTTAAACCAAATAAGTTAAAGTCATAACTGAAGTCTACCAAAAATGACTCAGACTTAGTATCTAAACTTTTAGTTCTCAACTACTGCCCCCAAGAGAATACCTGGCAATGGCTGGAGACATTTTTGATAATCATAATTAAGGAGATTTATGATGGATGCTATTGTTTGTTTGTTTGTTTGTTTTAAGAGATAGAGTCTCACTTTATCGCCCTCAGTAGAGTGCCATGGTGTCATAGCTCATAGCAACCTCAAACTCTTGGGCTTAAGCAAGCCTCCCAAGTAGCTGGGACTACAGGCATCCGACACAACGCCCTGCTATTTTTTTGGTTGTAGTTGTCATTGTTTGGCAGGCCTGGGCTGGATTCGAACTCGTCAACTCCGGTGTATGTGGCTGGCGCCCTAGCCGCTGAGCTACAGGTGCCGAGCCATGATGGATGCTATTAACCAGTCACTAATGCACAGAACAGCCACTCACAACAAAGAATTATCCAGCCCTATGTGTCAATAATGCCAAGGCTGAGAATCCAGACCAAACCGAAGCCAGAATAACATTTTTATGAAAATGGACCTTTTTAGGCATTTACTACAATCAAAGGTTATTTTTTTTCTCTAGGTTAATCAAAATTTTGAGTCTTTAAGATAAGCAATGAGGCCAAAGTTCAGAAATCTCAAGGAAAACTTCTAATAGTCAGAACATTTTCTCTTACTGCCTCTAAATTTTCTACTCAAAATAAGGTATTCATTGCGAAGATGACTTTTTTCAAAAGTCTGAGTGGATCTGGATTATCTGCTGTGGAATCTGTTGGAATAGCAATGTCTGACCTTGAGGAAGCCCAACTGCAGTTCCATTAGTTGGGTAAAAGCACTTAACGTCTCAATGTCTCAGTTTCCTCTTCTATGAACAGGCCAGGTGTGATGGCTCATGCTTGTTATCCGAGAACTTTGGGAGGCCAGGAGTTTGAGACCAGTTTGAGCAACAAAGTGAGACTTTGAGGCCAAGTGTGGTGGCTCACGCCTATAATCTGGGAGGCCGAGGTGGGCAGATCACCTAAACTCCTTAGTCATGAGTTGGAGTCTGGGCTACAGCGAGACCACGTGTGTCTAATAATAGTCAAGTGTTGTGGCAGACGCCTGTAGTCCCAGATACTTGGGAGGCTGAGGCAAGAGAATCACTTGAACCCAAGAGTCTGAGGTTTCTGTGAGCTATGATGCTACGTCACTCTACCAGGGGTGACAAAGTGAGAATTCTGTCTCAAAAAAGAAAAAAAAAAGTGAAACTTTGTCTCTACAAAAAATAAAAATATTAGCCGGATGTGGTTGTATGCTCCTGTAGTCCTAGCTAAACGGGAGGCTGAGGCAGGAGGGCTGCTTGAACCCAGGAGTTTGAGATTGCAGCAAGCAGTAACAATGCCACGTCACTCCAGCCTGAGCAAACACGCAAGACCCTGTCTCAAAACAAAACAAAACAAAAAAGACAAAACCTGCAAAACATTACAAACATACTCCATGGGATTGCTGTAAAGTTAATACATGAAAAAAGTTTAGTATGGTGCGTAGTGCATAGAAATATACAGTAGTAGCCATTATAACTATTATTACCTCTTTTTTTCTTTCTTCTAGAGCTAGAAATTTCTGATACCATTTCTCATGCTGTTGAACTTCATCTTGTGTTTTTCCAGGAAGGTGTTCTAGAACTTCTTCCATAAATGTCGGCTTCCCTTTATGTTTGTTTCTCACCTTTACAAAGTTCTGGTGGTCATAATCATCCCAGCCCCCTTGTCGCCCTCCTGTTTGTTGAAGGAATTTTTCAAAATCTAGTATTTCTTCTGGAAGGGTACTTGGTGTTACTTTGTCTACAGGAACTTTGCTTGAGATTGCTCTGAAAGCTTTTTCGGTTTCTGAATTACCCAAAGCCCATGAATCAATTTTTCTTGATATGGCACTCAGCTCATTGTTAGTTGTTTTCTCTTCTTTAATAAGCTCTTCATATCTAAAATTTAAAAAATAAAGTCTGAATAAGAAGGTACCAAGTAATCCATATTCATCCTTCATTTGCCCTCAAATGTAATTATTCCTGACTCTTTACATCATTTCCACTTAACATTTTTAGCATTTATAAATGTTAAAAGAGCTTCTTCGGAGATAATAAACAATCATTCACACTCTTCTTTGGGATTTTATAGTACCTAAATATGAATGAAAATTTACTTTAAACATGAAAAACCACCCAAACCCTAAAACAAAAGAAGAGAGGTATTATATTATTTTTGTGCAAGACTCCTTAAATACATAATAAAATGCTTTATTATGCAACAGCCTAGTAAAAAGTTATTACAAAATAAAAGTTAACAATTTTATTTAAAATGAGTTTAAAACATACATCAACCTCTGCTCTTCTTTAAAAGTGTTAATTGCATTTTCAATTTCTTCCATCATTTCTCTGAGCTTCTCAACAACTGTAAAAAACAAAAAAAAAAGGATCTTTCAATGAATCCCCAACAATAAAAAAAAAATAGAAAAATTATTTTATGTTACATATCAGTATGGCTAAGAGTTAGATATTAAGAAACAAAGTGAAATGTTCCACTAGTTTTAAAACATTTTTTAGCCTTAAGAAATAAGAAAACTATACTCAAATGTTTGTTATGATTGTTATTTTTTCCTGATTATACTTTTTCCTATGTACCATATCATTATTATTTTATATAAAAAAAGTTTCATACTAAACATACTATTTTGTGACTTGTAGTTTTTATTTAACAAGATATGGTCAAAAATTGTGGTTAACTTTTCATATCTATTTATCTATATAACCAAAGTTGTGGTTAGCTTTTCATATCTATATATCTATAGAAAGTCATATAGGTATACCTCATTCCTTTTATGCCTATATATGGTATTTCATTGTCTAAATCTACCCTACTCCATTTAATTTATTCTGCAATTGAGGAACATTTGAATTTGCATGATGCTGTAGTAAATATCCCTGCATACATATTTCAGCATGTTCAAGTAAGTAATTGTAGAAATTAATAAAACTTGAAATGCTGAACAAAAAAGTATGCCCACCTTACAAAATTCTATACTGTCGTATTGTCTTTCAAAGAGGCTCTACTAACTTACAGTTCCTGGGAGTGCCCCCTTCCCTTGTAATTTAAACCATTTCCAAAATGAGAGGCAAACGTTTATCACCATTGATTTCACATTTTTGTGATCATTAATGAACTTGAGCATTTTTATACATGTTTTGTATTTCTTGGGTACAATATGTACTTTATGGTCTTTGTCCATTTTTCTATTAAGTTTGTTGCTTCGATTTGTAGATACTCTTGTATATTCTGGATTTTACCCTTGAAAATTACAATACATTGCAAATACTTAATTTGTTTCAACTTAGCTTATGAGTTACAGTCTTTTTTAAAATTAGTCAAATATGCCCACTTTTCCCTTATGGTTTATGATATTTATTATTCTTGTAAAATACATTATTATTTAAAATGTTAGCCTATATTATCTTCTAGTATTTCATGTTTTGATTTTATGAATAACATATTATTCATCACTTTTAGTGCTGTGTAAGAATCACTGCACAAATGCTACTTTATACACATTGTTTCACTTCATCTCAACAACTCTATGAAACAGGTCCTACAATTATTTCCATTTTAAAGCTGAAGAGACAAAATCTCAGAGATCAAGTAACTCACCTAAAAACTGCATAACTACCAAGTGACAAAGCGTCTGACTCATCTATCTGAACAAAGTCCACACATTTTCAGCACTTCACTTTACTGCTTTGATCCTCCAGTAATGAACGTTGGTGTAAGCAAGGAGGTAGAAATAAAATTTGAGATTTTATTCCCCTAAACCTGCATTTTCTCCAATCAGTCTAACCTGATTAGAATAGCTTTTTAAAGGTAATTACATATTTCAAAAAGCAAATGATAGGAAAAGCACTGGGCTAGGAATCAGGAAATGAAGTCTTTTTCCTCCTTAATTAGCTGCACCTGAACCTTTCTGTACAGATTCCCCACTTCATAAATGACACTTGCATCTGCTCTGCCTGCCTTACACTTTGTGAAGATCTGACAGTCTTTGATGGTAAGAAAAAAATGCCATATAAATGACAGATATTACAATTGTCCAAGATATCCTTATGAAGTCCTGCCTAATAAAGTAGAGTTTAACTCTATTAGTGCCAAGTAGAAAATATTAATACATAAGAAAGGCTGTAACATTTAAATTTACTCACAGTCAGGTGTAGGCTTCACATCTTTTAACTGATGCTGAAGTTTCTTTACATTATTATGTATTTTGGCCAACTGTTGCTGGATTTTTGCTCCTATTTAAGGAAGAAGTAGGTACTTTCAAAATAATTCTATGACAAATGTGGTTACGATTCAGAATTCTACACTTAAGACTGATATCAGCAAAAGACAGCCAACAACAATTAAAGAGCAAAATGTGGTTACTTCAAAACAACCTGAATACTTTAAGTACCCTTACTCCAAATAAAGCATTTCCTCCAATATTTATAAGCACAATGGGTTAAATCTTACTAAAATCTGTGCCAAGGAAAAGCCCTTTTTTTCCTCTGTGGGAATTATTAGACATTGTTTTAAATGCATAGATTAGCAGTATCAGCATAGTCTGTTTTGTTCTTGATCAGTGTTTCTTTTCTTCTTAATTTATTATAATTTATGGAAACAGAATTTGATCTTAATTCTATTGTTGGGATATTAAAACTGTCTATTTAATTCTATGACTACTGACAACATTCCCATTGAGGATTAACTTCATCTAACACATCATCTAAGAGAGGGTCAGGTGATACCTCCTGGTTCTGCTATCAAGCCCCACTCAGGGGCATCTGCACCACAGGTTGCCAAGCTAGACCAAAGCACAGCCCGGAGTAAAGCGCGAGTCCCCCAAGAAAGGCGCGAAATACACATGAGCATCTCAAAGACGTTTTCAGACGGTCTTTATCAGCAGTGGGAAGAATGGATTCTTTCCTATTTTTTTCTGAAGCAATAATCCGACTTTAATATTAGTTTAACTTGTTAGGGTGATATCATAAATATTCATATATGTACATATATTCATGTAATAGTAGTAGCATTTTATCATCTTTGAGTACTTTATGCACCTTTCTCCTTTTTGTTTTTGCAGCTTTTCCACAAGTGAGCATGAAGGACTAACCTAAGGCTTTGTCCAAAAGTCCTTCAAAGTAATTACAGTAGACCCTCTGTGAGGTGACCGCCCCGAGGACTGTAACAAACGGGCCAACATACAGAGGTGGTCAACACAAGGAACTCACCCTACTGTACTGATACGCACACGTGGTGCTTGTCCGGTCTATGAAAACTAGGCCAACTTAAGGAGGTGGTCAACAAGGAAGGTGTTACCATATTTTTAAAAAAAGTTTACCTATAGGCTTGTAGCCAGTGCTAATATCAGAAGCAAAGCTCTAAATATGTATATGATTTTGACTTGTTCTGTTTTTTTAAATTAAATTTCAAGATTTCCATGAAAGTAGAAACTTTAAAGTATCTTCTTCACTGTCAGAATTGTAGATCAAGGAACTTCTTTAGTAAAGCTGAGGAATTAGCAGAGTTTTTTATTGTTTTATTTTTACCTTCATTTGATCAGCTATAGCAGTATTACTATAGGACAAATAATCTTTTAATTTTATTTATTCATATGGAACACACACTCTGTTTAGACAAACCATAAATGCATAAATGCAGGCTAAAGCCGAGGCATGATATTTTAGGTAATAAATATGAATTTACTACTTCTGAGCTGCGATATGTTAAGGGGATATACCGTATCTTTATGCTAAGACAATGCAATCTTTCCTCTCCTGGATAAGGCATGAAGAATTATTAAAGAAAGGCAAAACTATAGAACGAAGGGAAATAAAAAGGTAAAATAAAGTCCCCTTGAAAAGGAAAAATCAAGTGATCTAAAAATGCACAACATGGGTTTCTCTACTTAATGGCATGACTGCAAGAAAGATCAGCCTTCCAGTTGTCTACAAAAGAACTAAAGGCAATTAAGAAATATTAAATCAGGGATGTCTAGATTTCTCTAAGAATCAAAGAGAAGAGAAAACTTCAAACCTGGTGTTTATATAAAGATCTGCTGTTATTCCAACAGAGGAGGGGAAATGATTCTTGCTACTTACTGCCTGACAAAAGATGACTTTTTAATCTTATATTCTGAAAGGAAAAAATTATTAGGAATTTATTTTAATTGGTGATAAGGGAGCACAATAAACAGTCTAATCTCTACTTAACAAGCCTTAATATTTGTTATATTATTTTTCTGTTAAGTAATGCAAAGTATATTCTTTACTATAACAAGGATTTTACAACAGGCAGAATCTGACTCTACAATGTAACAGGTAATCTCATAGAATTCACTAAGGTTAACATTTAGTGCACCGTTGACAGTAATTAGTATTTATAACAAACAACATATTCACTCCACAATCTATTAGCACTTTTTATTAATATATTATCTCATCAGACGCACAGGACAGCTCTCCTGAGGTAGAAATGGAGGTGTCAGAGTGCAAGCAAGCAAACTCAAGCTTAAGCTATTATGTGACTTGGTCACTTCATACACCTACTGACTACAGGTTCTGAGTCTACTGAAGTTTACTGAGTCCAGAGCATAGTCACCAATGCCAGAGTGATGAGCTAAGATTAGATAGCCCAGAAATAAATGAGGCTTCATTTTAAGGAATGTTTATAGCATTTACTGGTTAGTCAACCAAAAAATCAAAACTCTCTTTCTTGTAAAACTGGAGAAAATATGAATAGAAAACAATACAGTTAGGATGACTAGAAAGTGATCTGAAAGAATAAATACATGTCCCTAAAACACAAATTTACCACCAACCAAAATAACTTGATAGAGAATATAACACGGTCAATGCACAAAGACAAAGCACAGGGTAAAACTACAACTTACATCACTCAACAGCATTTAATTCACTGTGAACTCAACTTACTTTCTGTTTTCCTGCTGTTAATCAATTTATTTTCCAATTCTTCCAGCATACTATGCTCAATTCTGAAGTCACCTTTTTGGTTGTAGAAATGACTGTGTTTATCCTTTTCTATGTTAATAACTCTTTGGGAAAAGAGACAAATGGTATAAATATAATTTAAATATATCTGAAATTGTTTAAAATATGAAGGCACTCATAATAAGTACTTTATATTTGGATTAATTCACCTAAGAAGTAAAAGACAATTACTTAAATTGAAAGCTAGGGAGTTGAAGTGTTCATCAGAAGAGTAGTTAGGGAAGAGTTAAGTACCACTAAAATCAACTATAATTTGAATGTTATTTAAATTATAATTTTAAGAAAATGTGGATATGAACTTGCTTTGAAAATACATAAATCTTCTGCTATCGATTGCAACTCCTCTCACTGGGGCCTGAGAATGGCCATCACTGCTGATGACTGCTTTCAGGAGTAGACACAATTGACTCTGTACCCTTAGCCAAGATGTCTCACCTCTCCCGGCGTGGACTTCCTCATCCCTAAAATATGAAAAATAACAGTTCTCCACTACCAATCGCTGTGATTAATATCAGAGATGATACATGTGATGGATCTTTGTACAGTACAAATATACTGTAGAAATGTAAGTTATTAATGTTATTAATAAAACAAATCTTTGGAGGCAATATGTTCAAAGACAAGAAATTTAGTATGTTTAAGGGATATTGTCTACATTTTCTTCCAAGCTTCTTTCATCTCAACTTTGCTCCTTAGATTTAGTCCATCTACCCATAAGCTCTGGGTTAAAACAAAAGAAAACCAAAATACTACCAAGGCACTTTTTTGGCTGGGCAAAGAAATTAATTTTCTCAACACTTGTTCTTTTATCTCTCACCAAGTAGAAATTAATACCAGTTTTTCTCCATGAACCCTGGATTTAATAAATAGTAGAGTGCCTCTGGCCACTACCTTAATTTCACACAACCTGAGAGGCAACTAAGGTAGAGTTTCCCAATTTTTTTCACTTTGCCACACACAGAAAAATTTAGTATCTGTAAGGCACACTGGGGTAATCAGGTAAGACTGTCCCCGACCCTACCAGGCTGCCTCAAAGGCTGTGGGAGCTTGTGTCACTAGTGAGAGGAAGCAAGGGGTACAACAGAGATGTCAAATAGATTTCAGCTTACCAGGCAGCTCTAATGGATTGAGGTGGTTCCCAAGAGGCTGTGAGAGAACTGGGAAGCCCACTTAGGCTCTGGTTAGAGTGGGTGAAATTACCAATGTTTTCCACAGACAAAGAATATGCTATGACAGTAAGCTGTATGTCACTATTTTCACATTAGAAATATTAACCTATATAGACATTCAAAATGTACTAATAGAAAAAAATGCCAAACGTATAAAAACATGCTCAACCTCACTCATGATTGGGGAACCGCAAATCAAAACTAGACTGCAGTAACACTGTATACCTATCAGATTTGAAAAAACCCAAAAGTTTAAATAATATATTCCGGTGGAAAAACTCTGAAGAAACAGGTTACTTCATACATTGTTAGTAGAACTGTAACTAGCCTATGGAGGGCAATTTAGCAACATTTACTTCATTTGCAAATTCATATACCTTTGTCCCAGCATTTTCTTCTAGGAATTTATCCCAAAGATATATATACTCACACACTGGGCAAAATAATGTGGACCTATGCGAACAGTGCAATTAATTGCAGCAATGCTTGGTTATAATAAAAGATTGAGTGTTACCTAAATAGTCATCTGTTTGAGGCAGGTTAATACGGCATGTTACATTCATACACTAGAATCCGATGCAGGGGGACTATGTAGTATGTACTGGCAGGGAAAGATCTCCAAAATCACTCTGCTTTTGTTAACAAAGTTTTTGTATGAAAATGTTAAATGTATAGAGAATGGGAAATTGATCCCTCTCACATACTCACATGATCTGCTCCTCACATCACCCCGATTCAACAATTATACTTCATTTCATTTGTTTATCCTTTCTTTTCTCTCCTTTAGTATTTAAAGTAAATCCACCACAATATACAATTTCACCCCAACACACTTCTGTGGGCATTCTAGAGATTACTGATATTTAACTTATATAACCATAATGATGATACAATCAACAACTCTTTGGTATCTAAGATACACTCTTAAACTAGATGCCAAGCACTGTATACAGTGTGCTACCATTTATATAAAAAAGGAAAACTATGAATATGTATTTCTGTTTCCTTACAAATACATAAACTATCTGTGGGAAGGCACATGAGGCATTAACACCAGTGGTTGTCTAAGGAAAGAAGAATTAGGTGGCCGGGACAGGAGTGAAACAGACCTTCTCCTGGGTAGCTGTTCACATGTTTTGATTTTTAGAACCATGGGAATATAATACCTATCCTAAGAATAAAACAGAATGCTACCAATTATGTTTTTTCCTTTGTACTCAGTAAGAATTGCTGGACAGAAACACTCTTCCAGTGGGTTTTCTTTTTTCTTTCTTTCTTTTTTTTTTTTGAGATACTTTCACTTTCTCACTCAGGCTGGAATGCAGTGGCTCACTAGAGCCTCAAACTCCTGGGCTCAAATAATCCTCCTAACTCAGCTTTCCAAGGAGACAGGACTACAGGAACATGCTACCATGCCTGGCTGATTTTTCATTTTTTTTGTAGAGACAGAGCCTCACTATATTGTCCAGGCTGGTCTTGCACTCCTAGCTGCAAGTGAACTTCCTCCCTCAGAGTCTTAAAGTGTAAGGATTACAGGCATGAGCCCCCACAGCCAGTCCCAAAGGGTTTTTCTAACATTCTTTCAGTGGTTTCTTCAGTGCCTTCAAATACACAAAGAAAGCCTGATCAGAACATAAAACAAACACATCGGTTTGCTGTATCTGTGGACAATAACCATTTGGTGGACATTACCCTGTCTAGAAAGAAATACAAACCAGAACCCCTAACCTAGAGTCTAATTCTACCCTAGAGTAATGCATTTTAGAAATTAAAAAAAAAAGTATTTTCTCACATCCTAAATATTAAAGATGCACATGTTAGTAATTTCAAGTTTATTATTAACTACAGCTGCCATGCTGTACATTAGGTCTTCAGAACTATCCCACCCCACCCTATAACTTACTAACTTGTACCTTTTGATCAAGATTTCCTCATCATCCTCACCCCACCACATTACCCCAATCTTCTGGCAACCACCCTTCTCTCTGTTTCCATGAGTTAAACTTCTTTTAGATTCCTTATGTGAGTGAGATCATGCAGTGTCTGTCTTTCTGTGTCTGGCTTATTTCTCCCAGCCTAATGAAAATACTTACTAACGGAGTCTATCTTAAATGTGGTCACCATCTACATGCGTACGCACACACGGTCACTATGTGAGGTGCTGGAGAAGTTATTCAATGATAACCTTGACTGTAGTAATCATTTCACAAAGTATGTGTATGTATGTATACATACGTATATACACACACACCCAAAGATCACATAGTGTATTTTAAATATATATAATTTTTGTCAGTCATACCTCAATAAAACTGTGAAAAACCAGATGTAAGTATTATCTATATGCAGTGAGAATTCAATCTCCAAAAGCTACAATATAGTATGACTTTTCGAAATGTAAACAGGACACTTTTTCATCGGTAGAATTTCTGAACAGAGAACTGCCCCAATTCTGTTCCACAGACCATTCCTTAAAACAGACTCCTTTTCTTGAGCTCGCTGGCAAATTGATTCTGTTAAGTTCAAAGCAGAGTTTTTATAAAGCTCTCCACTGTATAGAGTTGGTGCTTTATAGTGGTGAATTTTAATTCTTTTTATCATTCCTCATATTTATCGTATCATAGTGCTCTTGACAACACTAGACATTCAATAAATATTGCTGATTATTTAGTGAAAAAATTCATATAAATGAAAATGTACTCAATCTGTTATTTGATATACAAAATATACAGTAATATGTTTTGTTTCCCTTGAAATATGCATTCGAAATGGTAAAAATAAGTAAAATTGAAATAACTCTACTTATAATTAAGTTTGTATTAAATAGCTATTATCATTATCCATTTCCCATCTCTTACTTCCTCTATATTTGACAAGACAGTGACTAGAATTTTGTAACTTAATGTGGTAGGGTGGAATAGAATTTTATACTGTCCATTATATAATGGCTAGTAATATTATTTGAAGATGACATTCTTATACTTACTGATTTTTCAACTTCTCTGCTGTGCGTATGAATTCCGCTTTCTTAGTTCGACTAACTTTCTGCTTCCAATTTTGAAGCTGAAAAGAACGAATTCCACCTGAAGTACTAAAACAGCCATCACTCTGCATAGAGAACAAAAAAGGAATTAATCACCCATAATGAAAATAATAAAGAGATGAACGTGGAATTTTTTTTTCAGAGAGATAAAATGTCAATAGTGGAGTTTGTTTATTGGAGGATAATTTGGCGGCCAATCTTATTTAATTTTTAAAAACACATTTTGTGAAAGGAATGTGCCTCCTAACACACAAAAGAAAGCCTAAGCAGAACTGTAAAACAAACGCTATCTTAAAATACTAAACTAGGAAATGCAGTGAGAATTCAATCTCAATCTGTATGCAGTGAGATGTGCAGAGATGTCCAGAGATTATCTACAAACTAATTCAGTCAGTCAGTCAGTCATCTAACAAACAAACAAACATGGGTTGAGCCCTCCCATGTGACAGGAGTGGCATCAGACACCAGGGAAACAGTGACGACTCACACTCCCTCAAAGTCTGCGGAGGGAGAACACGTCAAGAGAAGAGAGTAACCAACCTACACAATAAACAAAAACTGCCGACTGCTGAGATGGAGAAAGTGGGAAAGGTTGGCTCTTCCAGTGACAACAGCCACAGAAAGGCTATTTGGAGGGATGATCTGAAGAAAGAATGAGCAGGCCACGACAGAAGCAGTAGGAGGGGTGTTGCAGGCCAGGGACCAGGATGTGAGAAAGCTGAGGGCAGGACAGACTCTGGCGAGTTCAAGCAGAGAAAGGGCGACTGTGCTGTGAGATTAGTAAGGGCAGGGAGCCTGGCAGGAGAGCAAAGCGCGGTATGTGTCAGATGACAGCCATTTTCAGTCACTTAGGGAACTTCTGGATTATACTAAATGGTTTTGAGCAGGGTTGAGAGCATTTAATCCTCTAAGAAAAAAATTCTGGCTGTCTTTTGGAGAACAAATTGGTGGAAGTGTGGGGGTGGGGTAAGACTGGAAGCAGGAGGATCAGTGAAGTAGCTGTGCAGCAATCCAGGCAAAAATGATTGTGTCCAGGACTACGAGGGTGACGGGAAATGAAAGGAAGGGGACTGAATCGATCTTGGAGGTCTATTCAAGAACTGTTGACCAAGAGAATGTGGGAGTTAAGGGAAAAACAAAACAAGGTTTTCAATTTCTAGGAGCAAGCATGAATAATAAAGCTACAAGTCGAGGAAATGTATTTTGAGATATAATTCACATGCCATAAGAAGCATCTGTTTAAAGTACAGAATTCAGTAGTTTTTAGTATCTTCACAAAGTTGTGCAACCATCACCGCTACCTAGTTCCAGAATATTTTCAGGGCACCAAAAAGAAACCATGTATCCACCAGCAGTCACTCTCCCTGCCCCCTCTTCCCAGTTCTGGGCAAATATTAATTAATCTATTTTCTGATTCTGCTAATTTGGTCTTCCTTCTTTTACTTAGCATAATGTTTTCAAGATTCCTCCACACTGTAACATGAATCTATACTTCCTTCCTTTTTATGGCTGAATAATATTCCACTATATGAATCTATGTTTGGTCTATTCACTCATCAGTGATTAGCTGAAGGCTAACTGGGGTATTTCTACTATTTGGCAAATATGTGTGATACTACTATGAACATCTATGTACAAGTTTTCGTGTGGGGTGGCACCTGTGGCTCAGTGAGTAGGGCGCCGGCCCCATATACCGAGGGTGCGGGTTCAAACCCAGCCCCGGCCAA
The DNA here is from genome assembly GCA_963574655.1 of Perodicticus potto. Taxonomy (NCBI): domain Eukaryota; kingdom Metazoa; phylum Chordata; class Mammalia; order Primates; family Lorisidae; genus Perodicticus; species Perodicticus potto. The sequence continues at coordinate 4,599 of CAUYRH010157111.1, read as the reverse complement.
ACTGCAACAACAAAAAATAGCCAGGCGTTGTGGCGGGCCCCTGTAGTCCCAGCTACTCGGGAGGCTGAGGCAAGAGAATTGCCTAAGCCCAAGAGCTGGAGGTTGCTGTGAGCTGTGATGCCACAGCACTCTACCGAGGGCAACATAGTGAAACTCCATCTCTAAAAAAAAAAAAATTTTTAGTGTGAATTTATTTTCAATTCTCTTAGGTATTTAGTAGTGAAATTTCTAGATGATAAGGTAACTATTTTTTTTACTTTCTCATTTTAAAAACTGAGTTGCCTCTTTATTTTTTAATCCATAATATCATATATTTTGGATGTAAGTCCCTTATATAATATCAGTTATATGATTAGCAAACATCTTCCCCCCTGCTCTGAGTTGCCTTTTTGCTTTCTTGATAATGCCTTGGAAGTACAGAATTTTTTTAACTTTTTGAGGAATTTACAAACTGTTTTCTACAGTGGCTATCCTATTTTACATTTTCATCAGCAAATTATGGAGGTTCCAAATCCCGGACCCTCATGTTACTGTCTGTTTTTTCCTGTTGCCTTCTTAATGGGCCTGAAGCTGTACCTCACAGTGGTTCTGACAGTCCATTATGAGTAACAGTGTGGAGCATCTTTTCATGTGTTTACTGGCCACGTCTTTTGAGGAATGTTTACGTAACTCTAATTTTTAAAATTCGGTTCTCTTTTTATTGTTAAATTGTTAAAGTTATAAATATATGTTAAACAATTTTTATCGGAGGCCATTGTTTTGGACTGTTTTTTGCTTGTTTCCTTTTGTTTTGAGACAGAGTCTCAATCTCCAGCAGAGGTTAGAGTGCAGTGATATGATCACAGCTCACTGTAACGTCAAACTCCTGAGCTCAAACAATCCTCCTGCCTTAGCTTCCTGAATGGAAGCTCACCATGCCTGGCTAATTTTTCTTTTCTGTAGAGATGGGGTTCAACTATGTTCTCCATACTAGTCTTGAATTCGTGGGCTCAAGTGATCCTCTTACTGGGATCACAGGTGTGAATCACACTGAACTTAGCCTAAAGTAAGTTTTCAAATTAAGATGTGTGAGCCCTCAAACTTTGTTCTTTTTCAAGACTATTTTGGTTATTTGGGGTACCTTGTACTTTCCATATGAATTTTAAAATTTACTTGTCAAATTCTGCAAAAAACCACAAAAGGCAGCTTAGATTTTTACAGAAATTGTACTGAATCTGTAGATCAATTTGGGGAGTACTGCCATCTTACCAAAATTAAGTTTTCAAACTCATAAACATGAAATGTCCTCTTATGTAGGTCTTCTTTAATTTCTTTCAATAATGTTTTAGAGTTTTTGGAGTATAGTTTACATTTCTTTTATGAAATTCATTCCTATGTATTTTATTCTTTGTGATACCGTGTAAATGTAGTTGTTTTCTTAATTTCTTTCTGGAATTGTCCATTGCTAGAATACAGAAATACAATTGATTTTTATGTATTGATCTTTGTATTCTATAATCTTGCTGAACTTATTAATCCTAGTAGTTTTTTATGGATTCTTTGGGATTTTTTTATGTATAAGATCATGTTATCTGTGAATAAAGATCATTTTCCTTCTTCCTTTCCAATATGGCAGTTTTTCATTTAATTTTCTTGCCCAATTGCCCTGGCTAGAACTTCCAGTAAATAAAGTGGTAAGAATGGAAAATCTTGTCTTCTTCCTGATCTTCCTGGCAAAGCTTTCGATCTTTTATCATTAAGTATTAAGTTAGCTATACTTGTTTCAAGATGCCTTTATCAGGTTGAGGAAGGTCCCGGCTATTGCTAAATTGTTGACTATTCTTATCATGAAAGGGAGTTCAATTTTGTCAATTGTTTTTCTGCTTCTGTTGAGATGATCACATGATTTATGTCCTTGATTCTATTAATACATGTGTTATATTGTCAAATGCTGAACCAACTTTGCATGTCCAGAATAAATCCCAACTGATCATGTATATAATCCATTTCATATGTTGCTAGATTGACTTCGCTAGTACAGTTGAACCTGTGAAGACTGACCTCCCAAGGGACTATAACAAACATACAGAGGTGGCTTACTGTACTCATAAGTATGTGTGGTGTATGTCTGCTTTATGAAAATAAGATCAACTTAAGGAGGTGGTCAATGTAGGGAAGTGATCAACTATGGAGGTTTCACTATTTTGTTTAAGGATTTTTGCACCTATATTCACAGCAGATACTAGTCTGTATTTTTCTTTCATATGAATATTTTTATTTGATTTTGGTGTCAGGATAACAAGGGCCTTAGAGAATGAGAAATGTTCCCTCCTCCATTTTCTGAAAAACATTACAAACAAAAAAATACATTTATGTTAACTTTTATATTTACCCATATACTATCCCTTATGAATACTCCTTATTCATATTACTCTTCACGTGGACTTGAGTTATCTAGTGTCTTTATTTTAGCTTGAAGGACTCCCTTTAATATTTGTTATAGTGCAGTTAGTTACACTGCTGATGAATTCTTTGGTTTTTGGTTATCTCAGAATATCTTAAATTCTCCTTCATTCTTTTTCAATGTTTTTTAACTTTTAAACTTATTTTTATCTTACTATTTTTTTTTTTTTTGAGACCGAGTCTCATGGCATCATAATAGCTCACAGCAACCTCCAACTCTTGGGCTCAAGTGATCCTTCTGACCTCAGGTTTTCTTTCTTTCTTGTTTTTTTCAGTAGATACAGGTTCTCACTCTTCCTCAGGCTGGTCTCAAACTCCTGAGCTCAAGCAATCCACCTGCCTCGGCTTTCCAGAGTGCTAGATTTACAGGCATGAGCCACTGCACCCTTTCTTTCCTTCATTCTTAAAGAATAATTTTGCTGGATAAAGAATTATTGGCTAGCAGTCCTTTTCTTTTAGTATTTGACTAAATACTAAAAGACTATGACTATTTGACTATGTCAACCCCCTGCCTTTTGGTATTCAGTTTCTGATAGGAAATCAGCTGTTTAATCTTATTGAGAATCTCTTATGTGTAATGAATCACTTCTTTGTTAGTGCTTTCAAGATTTTCTTTTTGTTTTTTGATCATGTCATTATGACATGTCTGGGTATGAATTTCTTTTGAGTTTATTTTACTTAACAGTTCATCGAGTTCCAACAATGCATAGGTTAATGTTTTCAAATGTGGAAGTTTTCTGCCATTAGTTCTTCAAATATCCCCCCACCCTCTCTCTCTCTCTCTTTTCCTTAAGGGACTCTCATTGTGCATTCAAGTTTGGACAACTAAATTCGCAAACTCATACTAGAAAAAGTACTACAGTACCTCATTGCTGAATATTACCACAGACACCTTCCAAGTATTCCCCTTGGGAAGCTATGCACCAATGCCAGTGCCTACTCCACCCTTCAAAGCAATTTTGGAACTCTTTTTTCTGGAATGGCCATCAGAACTGGTGTCATATGACATCTGACAATTAAGTTCATGAGCTCATCCTAGAAAAAGTGCTCTAAAGCATGGATGAGGCACTTGCATCAGTGTATAGCTTCCTGGGGAGGGGAGGATGACTTTGATGGTGACCATAGTGTTATTCATCAATGAGGTACATAGGACTTTTTCTAGGATGAGTTTACAAGCTTAATCATTAGACATGTATGTTAGTATACTTAACAGTGTCCACAGATCTCTGAGGCTCTGTTCAATTTTCTTCATTCTTTTTTGTTGTTGTTGTTCTTCACTCTTCTCTCACATCTTTAAGTACGCTGATTCTTTTTTCTGCCACTTCAAATGTGATGTTGAGCCCCTGCTAGTAAAGTTTTTATGCAAGTTCTTACATTTTTAACTCTGGAATTTCTATTTGATTCTTTTTTAATTTTTTTGTCTCTTTATAAACATGTTCTATTTGGTGAAATATCATTGTCATAGTTCCTTAGATATGGTTTCTTTTAGTTGAACATATTTCAAGTCTTTGTCCAGTATGTCCAATATCTAGTCTTCCTCAGAGAGTTTCTTTTTATTGCTCTTTTCCCCCTATGTGAACCATACTTTGTTTATTTGCATGTCTCATAATTTTTTCTTTTGTTAAAAACTGGCCATTTAAAATAATATAACATGGAAACTCTGAAAATGAGATTCTCTCCCCTTCCTAGAATTTGCTTTGTCTGTTTAGTTAGCATAGCTGAGTTAGCTGATACCTGGTCAGAGGTTTCCTTACATTCCTTAAACCAGTAAGTCTCTTAACCTTTGCTATCTTTAAGAAAGGGGGTTTGTCCCTGTATCACTCTCCCTCCGGAGAAACCCTAACTGCCCCCTTCTATCATCGCCCGATCCAGCAGGAAGCAGTTAGATCAAGTCTTCGCCCCTTTTCCCTAACAGCAGTTGGGGTTTATACTCGGAGAGGGAGAACTGATGCAGGACATCTGGCACCCTAGCCAGCTCAGCAGAGCCGGTGGACCTGCCGCCTCCTCTTTGGTGGCGGTGCTGCGGCAGCCAGCTGAAGAGCCAGCGGGCTGGATGACAGGCAAGGAGGGGGACCTACAACGCCCACCAGAGGCTCCAATAGCCAAAAAGGCTGGACAACTGCTGAGGAGACACCTGTGCCTTGGTGTCTCCTTCAC
>CAUYRH010157109.1:0-15297 GCA_963574655.1 Perodicticus potto | reverse complement strand
TTCCATCTTTACCTCCATTCTGTTAATCTTATTTGCAATCCAAATTCTGAATTTGATTTCTGACATCTCAGCCATTTGTTTATGAATGGGATCTTCTGTTGTGTCTCCTTTGTCATTCCTTGGGGGAATTGATCTACTCTGATTATTCATGTTGCCAGAGTTTTTCTGCTGATTCTGCCCCATGATTATTTTTCACCATTTGGCTAGATAAGCTGGTAAGGTAAAATTGAATCAAGGGCTCCTGGAGTCATAATTAACCAGCCCTTTACCAAAGAACTGGGACTGATGACTACGATTTTTACTCTAGAGCTTTACAATTCAGTACTACAGCCTGAAACTCTGGGGACCTGCTTGGTGTGGTGGGGCTAGATGGCTCTGACTTGTATTTGGCTAGTTTCTGTCCAATCTTAGTGAATCAGTGGCTTTGGGCTGAAATCTCAGCTGTAGAGCTATATAAGCAACTAAGACACCTCGCCTCCCCCACAGGAGACAATTGGAAGAGGAGAATCCTGCAGTCCCTCAACAACACAACCAGGGTACAACCTTGCTGGGTCCCCAGGTGATCAGCCCAGGTCAAGAGTTCCAAACCAATTGTCCTGGTCAACACAAACACCAATCAGGTGGGTGAGTTCAAAAGGTTTTCTGCATCTAGGTGGCGGGGGTCTACTGGCAGCTCAAGTCTAACTCACTCTGGTGCTTTGTGGAGTTAGAAAGGCCCACCCAACAAAATAGTCCAGGGAGGCTGGTGCCTCCTTCCCCACCTTGCACCTCCATCACATCCAGGCACTGGTAGCCCCATGAGGATTTGGCCTAGTTCCCTCCAATGAGCAAATACGCCAGGGATTTGGGCCTGCCAGAGTCCAAGGGAAGTCAATGCTTCGTTGGCCAAGTGACCACACTCTGCCACCAGTCGGCTGGAGTAATTGAAGTCTGATTATCTCAGATGCTCAATAGAAACTGGGGAATGTTCCACCTGAGCTTATTCCAAACCAGAGGTTAACAAAGCAGCAAATGTTTTTACCCTCAAAGACTGTGGCTCTGCCCATGTTACTCCTCCTCTGGTATCCCTGCAATGTAAGATCTACCTCCCTCCAGCAGTCCACAGAATTGGGGAGGTGTCTCTCCGAAATTTGACCCTGGTGGGATTGCTCTATTAATGCTTCTGCTAGCTGTGAGGTGTCTCCACTCAGGATCCCATGCCTCAGTGGTTCTGAGCCACCCCCTGTCCTATGGTGACCCAAGCCTCTGTCTGCTGCTGAGTTTCTCTTTCTCAGAGCCAAGCCAGACACCTTCCCCCTCCCCATGCCTTTCTGCACTGTTACCAGATTCAAAATTACAGGTTAGCTGCACTACCTCAGATCATGCAATGAACAGAACAGAACATTCTGTTCTCTGTAGGTGTTGGGCTTATAGACTGCCAGGCCAAGAGGAAGGGTGGACTGGGAGTTCAATGTGGCAGGGAAAATATTTGTTCAACCTTCGTGACAGACAAGAGAATGTCCAGGCTCACAGTAGGGACTCTCTGGAGAAGGATGCCCAGCTTCTGGCAACTCATCCCCATGGGGTGAGAGAAGAGGACCTCATTTCACTGCTCATTAGTAGAGATCTCACAGCAAGCAAGCAATCAACTCTCTTGGAGGAGGGGACAGACACACATCCTCTTTGGGTTGGGTTCTGTACCTGAAATTTGTTTCCTTGGAGTTGCAGCTTGCCTCAGCAGAGAAAACGTGCAATTATCAATCTCTTCTCTCAGCTCGGCTCCCACCCTTCAGCTTTGTTGGATTCTTTCTGGCCATTATCTCTCCCTCTGGATGGGAGCTTCTGTTGAATGCTGGCTTCAGTTGGCTATCAGCCACCACTTCCCTTTGCTCTTGTTGTATGTAAAAATTGGAGTTAGGGAAAATAGCCAAGCCAAGGTTTTAGCAGAACTCAAGGCACATTGAAACAAAACACACACACAAACAAAGAAAAAAAGCAATCAGGCACACAAACAGACACACAAACAAACAATCAAACACACACACACACAAACTCTAATAGCCTGATATAAGCACTCTCAGCAATCATAAGAGGAAGGGGAGGGCTTGGTGCCCATGGCCCAGAAGCGAGGGCACCAGCCACACACACCAGAGCTGGTGAGCTCAAACCCAGCCCAGGACCTGCCAAACAACCATGACAACCACAAGCCCCCAAACAGCTGGATATTATGGTGGACACCTGCAGCCCCAGCCACCTGGGGTGCTGAGGCAAGAGAACTGCTCAGCTCAAGAGAGTTAAAGGTTTCCACGAGCTGTGACACTACAGCACTCCATGGAGGGTGACACAGTGAGACTCTGTCAAAAAAAAAAAGGGGAGAGGAAGCAGAGAAAAACAAAATAATAATAATATTAAAAAATTTTTAACAACTCCTACAAGACATAAAGAAGGAAAAAAAAAGCAAAAAGAATGAGCAAAGAGAGGAAAAAGCAACAAATTATTATATACATATATATAAAAACTTACATATCTAAAAACATACGACTATATATGCTGTAGGGATTGACTTTAGTAGGAATATATTTATGTTGTAATATACTTTATGGACACGAGGTGGCGCTGTGAGAGGTTCCCAGGCTTATAATTGTCTCTCGCCTTAAATGTTCTTGGTGTTTGTCTGATTACCCACTTGGCGCCTAGAACCTGCTTGAACTCCTGATTCCACCAATGTCAAAAAATCTTCACAGGCAGAAATTCTTCCCAAATTCTCCCTGCAACAGTTCCTGTGAAGGGCGGGATGTCCTGGGCCAGTTCCGAGTGTAGGATGACTCTCTGTGGGTGAGACTCAAAATGCTGTGTGTGGCCTGGGTGGAAGGTGCCTGTGGCGACCGTCATCTTCCAAATTCCAAAACAATGGTCTTTTCCCATTTGGGATCTTTCCTGTCTGAGTGTCTTGCCACCCCCTAACTGAGGTGGTGCCGCACCAGACGGCACCGCACTCTGGCTGCCTAATTCCAATCGGGAGTCCACACTTCACCAATCTTTCCACACACTACCTAGTTTCCCCACGAACTGGGAACTGTAATCCTCCCTGGTGGGGCTGGTTGCAGGGCTGCAGCCGCTGCAGTCGCAGGGCAGAACCTTTTCCTGGCAGTCTCCGCAGCTTCGGATTATACTCCAAGTCCAGCAATCTGCCACCTTTCTGCACACGCCAAACTGCCACTCTACACCAATATTCCATGCCCGGAATGATCTAGCCCACTCACTCTCACCTGTTGTTCCAGGAAAGCTGAGCTAAACATCCTTCCCATCTGCCATCATGCTCTGCCTCTTATCTTGAAATTTTAATAATTTCTCAATAAAGTGCCTGATGATTTCATATTTCATTTGTCCAGAATGTTATATAGGTGGTCCTGCAGCTTGGTATTATCTACCAAAACTGAGCACACCCAGATCCCAGGGATTTTATTTCTAGGTAAAACCGAATTTACAATCATAGCTGTCACAGAAATACTTGCCTCAGCATTATTCTTAGTAGCCAAAAAGCTAAAAAGAACCTTTTTTTCCATCAACGATGAATGGACAAATAAATTGAATTACACTGATACAAAGAAATACTATATAGCAAAGAAAATAATCTACTGCTACAAATTACGATGGATTGATCTGACATAGTATTCAACAAAAGGAGACAAAAAGAACAGCTGAAGGTTTCTTATAAAAAGTTTGATGACAAGCAAAATTATATTATAAAGCAGAGTATAATGGTTAACTGTGGGGAGAAGAGGATGTACCTATTGGAAGGAAACATGATAGAAGATCCTGGGGTTCTGTGAATGTTCTTTCTTGACCTGGGGGGAGGTTACAAATGTGTCAGTTTATAAATCTGTACATTTATGCTTCATGTACTGTTTTGAATATATCTGATATACACACAAAAATAAAAATAAGGTATAGCATGGAGTTGTTATTAAGAAAAACTAGTGTATCTGTTGTCAGCAGAGTAGAAGCTCTCTTAAACAATCCCTGCTTAAGTAACTCTTTATGTTAATAGTTGCTCTTTATTCCTTCTGTGAGCGCACTGTCAGGTTCTCAAGACACTAAATATTTGTGTCTCATAAGCTGCTCTGTTGTGGGCCCTTTTCTATTGGGATAAGAGGGAATCTAAGGCAACAGAAATGTATTCAGGGTACATCTTTCTTTTTTTTTTGTTTTTAAAGTAACCATTAAAAAAGATTTAAAGGTTTTCTTTTTTATGGGAATCAAGGTCTAGAATAAAGGTATGTCTCAGTAAGGCATAAAGAATAAGGAAATAGAAGGCCAACACAAATCATTTGCTGTGTCTTGTCTCTCGAATCTTGATGTGCCCTGTAAGATAAGTCTTACTTGTCTGATAATCAAACTACTTGGTAAAATATGGCCAAACTATTGCTTTCAAGTTGTTCTTTTTTAACCAAAAGACAAGGCTCATTCTGATGTATTTTCTGACCTAATTGAAAATTTAAAAAAGAGATAATCTGAAATCCAAACTTGCCTCAAGTTCCTATTTCTGGGCCAGTTTCCGTGGCTGAAGGAGGGTCACTCAGTAACAGCACCTTTGTTGCAGCCCATTCTGTATCACAACAAAAAGCTTGTTTCTGGTGCTTTCAACATACACATGCATGCACGAATTTAGGAGCTGGGGAGTTTTTCTTCTGGTGGTTTAATCGCCAACACCCTGATTTTCTGGTAAATGAATTGGGTTCTGTTCAAGGTGCCAATGACCGTTGGCTAAATATTTTATTAAAAGATAATAAAGAGGGATGGCTGAGTGTGGTGTCTCAGACCTGTAATCCTAGCACTCTAGGAAGCTGAGGCAGGAGCATTGCTTGAGCTTAATAGTGCAAGACCAGCCTCAGGAAAATCAAACCCCTATCTCTACTACAAATAGAAAGAAATTGGCCAGGTGTGGTGGTACATGCCTGTAGTCCTAAGTACTCTGGAGGCTGAAGCAGAAGGATGGCTTGAGCCCAGGAGTCTGAGGTTGCTGTCAGCTAGGCTGATGCCATGGCACTCTAGCTTGGGAAGGACAGCAAGACTCTATATCAAAGAAAAAAAAGAAGGGATAATGTTCCCATGAAATATCCATTTATAAGAAACAACATTACAAATGAATTAAGGAAAAGTTAATTTTTCAAAAAATTGTTTTATAATATTTGGCTAATGTGTTTTGGAAAAAAGAAAGTTTTATTGCAGCATGCCTGTTGTGTTCAGATCAGGATGTTGTAACAAAATATGACAAACTGGGTTGCTTTAAAAAACAGAAATTCATTTCTCACAGTTCTGGAGGCTGTTAAGTCCAAGATCAAGATGCTAGCAGGTTTGGTGTAGGGTGAGGGCCTTCTTCTGTGTTGTAGACTGATAACTTCTAGCTTTGTTTTCACATGGAAGAAAGGTAAGGCAGGACTCTGGGGCCACTCTTAGAATGGCACTAATTACACTCATGAGGTCTCCACCCTTGTGATCTCATTACATCCTAACACCACCACCTTAGGGGTTAAGATTTCAATATATGAATTTTGGGGAAAGAATAAAAAAATATTCAGAACATTCCAACACCAATTCTTTACCAAAAAATGCAAGTAGAAAAGGTACCTAATAGTAACACACACAAAAGTAAGAAACCAGCAAAGAAACCCACAGAAACCATAAATTTTGTTTGGTAACATGAGCAAAAGAAGTGAATTTTAAATGCAATGCCAATAAAAAGAGAAAAATCAATACATTTAATCATATTAGAATTAAAAACTTAATTTTAATCAATGACATTACATAATTTTAAGGACTTGTATGCTAGTCAGCTTTACATAACACTTGGGTGGGCTACAGTTCCTCATTTGCTATTCAATCAAACACTAACTAGGTGCTACTGTGAAAGTATTTTGAAGAATGTGTTTAAAGTCTCTAATTAGTTTACTTTAGCAAAAGATATTATTGTAGATACTATAAGTGGTCCTGATTCTATCTGTTGAAAGGACTTACAAGCAGAATTAAAGTTACAAAGGAGGAGAAATTCTACTCTATAGACTGCAGCTTCAGTTCATCTCAAGATTCCCAGTCTGCTCTTTCTGACAACCTGCCCCACAGATTTTGGACTTAGTTAAGCAGTTTCCATAACTGAACAAGCTAATTCCTTGCAATAACTTTGTTAATATATATCTTGCGGTATTTCTTTTTCTCTTGAAGAGCATTTACTGATACAAGTGATAGACAAATATACAATAGAACCTCCATAGCTGATCACTTCCCTACATTAACCACTTCCTTAAATTGACCTAATTTTCATAGTCCGGACATGCACCACATGTGTGTGTCAGTACAGTAAGCCTAGTTCCTTATGTTGACAACCTCCATATAATGACCAGTTTATTACAGTCCCTTGGGTGGTCAACTTACAAAGGTTCTACTGTATTTGTGATAGCTATCATTAAAAAGGAGGAGATTCCAGACCAAGATGCTGGTGTCTTGGGCGCCCCTATCCCAAACAGAAAGTTCAACTAGCAACTCTCTACAGACCAGAGCATCCTTTTGAAAACCCTGACACCTGGGAATAAGCCCGAGACATCCATAAGGTACACAAGAACTGAATGAAATGTGAATTGGAGGGTAAGAGGACTGGGTCTCACTCTGTGTCGCCCTTTCTTCCTCCTCCAAATTGGCATAGCCCCAGACAAAGAAGGTTTCTTGGGCTCAGCTTCTGCAAGGGGAAAATAATTTAGAAGCAGTCATCCAGCTTCCCTAGTATTCTGAGACACTTGTCAGAAAGTCCAGTCTGGCCTCATTTCATGGGGAACACTAGGAAAAAATAGCATGGCTTGACCACCCAGGGGTATAGCAGAAGCCAGGAAAGTGACCAGCGCACAGCTTTGATGCCTTCTTGGTGTTCCTGCCCATGGTAGCACTCTATCAGAGATATCAGCCAAAACCTCACAGCATACTGGCAAAGCTGAGCTGATGGCCTTTAATGGCACAGTGAAAATCAAAATCTACCTTGAGCTTCTAGACTGCTCGCCTCCCAGCCTCAGAAGAGATCTCAACAATCCTCCCCAGCTAGGGAGACACCCACCTCCCTGGATCTCTCAGAGAAAAACAGGCTGCACTGTTGTACCCAGGAAGGTGAGCAGCAGCTGCGTATAGCTAAAAAGTTCACTCAACAACCCCAGGCAGATGTGTAGCAGTTGGTGCTGGCTGTCAGCTGGGGCTCCATCTTCCTCTACAGGGTCTCTCTTCCTCTCAAAAATTCTAAGCTTCTTAATAGCATGGAGGTGGCAGGGTTGCAAGAGAGTAAGAGTGGAAGCTTCAAGGATAGGGGTTATCCCCAGGGAGTGATGAGATGGGACTAGGGAAAAGCGTTGCTCAAAGAGGTATTTTGGCCTTATCTGCACTGTCTTAATACTGTTACTATGTAGTCATTATTTACCTGTATAAATAAAAATATATGTGTATGCATATAAATATATGTTACATGTGTACCCCTATGTATATCTGTATGAATATAGTCATATATACACATAGAAATGGACAGAAAAAGATAGAGCTTTCTTCTCCAGCAATTTTAACTGCTTGCCTCTACTGACTCTTTGTATTCCAACTAAAGCTGCAAAAAGTTGCCTTTACTTTTAGTTACCTAATATTACAGCAGTTACAGACCTCTCTACTTTCTTCCCAACCTTCCAGTTGCACAAGTAATTGCATGACACATTTAATATGACAAATAAAAAGGGATTCAAGAATGATTTGGTGTTAGCATCCAATTAACCAAAAGTATACATTAGGCTTAAGGAAAAACACTGTTATGATTTGTTGGGGGGGGGGGTCACTGACAATATAACAATAGAAATCTATGATACCTCACCATCAATAGCATTAGCCACTAACCTGTTTTCTTGGTTGCATGCTGAGATCTGGATGTCAGACTTATTGATGACTATTCCTTACTTGTAATAACTGTTGGGCAGTCTGAGGCCACCACAAGCTGGGACTCAATTCTATTGGTGTCCATATGTTCCCAGTACTAGAAGTGTTCTGAGTCTCTTTTGTTTTGGCTAAAAAGGGACAATGCCCCCCACTCCCCAAGTAGGCAAATTTATAAACAAAGGGGGTTACTTATAATTTGAAAAAGAGTTGGAGATGAAGACCAAACATGTGGAACTTGAGAATAAAATGAAAGAGAAAAAATAGAAATATTGTAGAGATGAAGTTATTGCTCTCATTAGAATGTACAAAGAGGTGAAAAGCCAATAGTCTCATTACAAGAAATCTCAAATACACACATGCACACACACACTTAAAAAACGTCATCTGAAGCTGTGGATGCCAAGAAGACTAAAGGGGTTTACAGAAGCCTAAACATCCTTCCTCTGTTTCTATACGGAGTAGAACTGGAGAGTGTTTCCATACTTTGGGCCAATTGCAGAGGTTTGAGGTGGGATAGGCAAAGAAGTAAGTCTTTTGTGAGTTGGAGAGAAACCAATCAAGTTTTGATGAACTAGAGGGATAGTGTGCAAGAAGTGAAGCTGGAAGAGCCCAGGACACAAAGTCAATCCTCTCTGGCGAATAATTCTTTCACATGGGAGTTTTGCAAAGTAAGTCCTGCCTGGTAAAAAGTCTGAAAAAGAGAAACATATTTGAAAAAAAAATTAAAAAAAAAAAAAAAGAGAAACATTTGCAATCTTGAAACATCACAATTTTGAAGTTCTCATTGTCTTGTATTCTTGTGGTCTTGTAACCTCATGTTTACAAATTATTGTGGCTTGATGTTTTCAAGTGCCTTTGAACTTGGACTGGAACTTATACCATTGGTTCTACTGGTTCTTAGGCTTTCAGAGTCAGGCTGGAACTATGCCGCTGGCTTTGCTGGGTCTGCAGCTTGCACACACATTGTGGGACTTCTCAGCCTCATTAACTGAATAAGCCAATTCCTCATAATTTCTCTCCCTCTTTCTATACACACATACATACATGATGCAAAAAATGTATGCACACTTTAAGAAAAAAACTGTATTAAATTTGTAGTGCTCAAGTCATGTTTGACTTCTGTAATTGCAAGAAGTGTCTAACAAAACTTGTTTTCATCTTTTGTTATCAGTATATATTGAGTATTACAATTTTAACATAGTTTTTTTTTCCTTTCTTAAAATGTGTATACACTTTTTGGCACCCTCTGTATATATTTTATATATATATATATACACACACACACACACACATACATATGTATTTAAAGTCTTGTCTGATCGGGCTACTATAACAAAATATTATAAACTGGATAGCTTATAGAAACAGAAATTATTCATTTCTCACAGTTCCAGGGCTGGGAAGTCCAAGATTAAGGTATTGGAACATTTTGTGTCTGGTGAGAGCCTGTTCTCTGATTCATAGATATCCCTTTTCTCATTGTGTCATTTGGTGGAAGGAGTGAACAAAAATCCTTAAATTACTTGATAAGAGCACTGATCCCATTCATAAAACCTTCACCCTTACGCACTAATCACCTACTAAAAAAAGCTTGGCCTCCTAATCCTATCACCTTGGAGGTTACGATTTTAACATAGAATTTCTTGCTGGGGGGGCAGGGAAGGGGGCGGTGAGCACAGACACAATTCAGGTACATACAAGCCTATTGATTTTGTTTTTCTGGAGAATTGTGACTCATACATTTCTTTTCCAAATAACTGACAGAACTAGTAGACAAAATATCAGTTCAGTATAGACTTAACTAATGTTTATAGAACATTAAACCCAATAACTACAGATTATATATTCTTTCAATGTACATCTGGAGTGTTCACCAAAGTAAATCATATTCAAGACCATAAATCAAGTCTTTATAAATTTCAAAGCATTGGAATTATAGCACATATGTTTTTTGATCACAGAAAATTCAACTGGAAGTCCATAAAATGAGATAAATAGAAAATCCCCAAATATTTGGAAATTACCAACATCTACTCTGAATATAACTTAGTCAAACTATCAAATGGGAAATTGTAAATACAGTAAATTGAATGGCTGTGAGAATACAGCTTGTGAACATACGTAGGAAGTAGTAGATTTTTGCAAAGCCTGGCTGCAATAATTCTCTCCATCCTTTTCTGAATGATTGAAAGCTCTTTTTGCAGTATGATGTTGTTTTTCCCCCCAACAAGTGGTAGAGTTATTTTTCACCTCTTGGATCTGAGATGGCCTTATGCTTTGCTTTCCTTAACTAATGGAGTATGACAGGAATGATATTGTGCTAGGTCAGCAATATCTCTTATTTACTTATTTATTTATTATTTTTGCACCCTGAGATTATCTTGTGAGAAAGCCTAAGCTGGCTCCCTTGAGAATGAGAGATGATGAGGTGGAGACAGAGAAACAGTGGCTGGTCAGCACTAACAGCAAACATGTGATCCATGAGAGTACAGTCCTTTTAGACACCCAGCTCTAGTCAACCCAGCCACACGATGGCCTTGTGGAAGACCAGAAAAAGAACCATTGATCTGAGCTCAGCCCAAATTGGTTCCAAGTATCATGCACAAATAAAATGGTTATAGTTTTTAGGTAGTAGAATTGTTTAATATGTGACACTAGATAACGGAAACAGAAATTTGTACTTGAACGTGAGGTACTGCCATAGCAAAACCTAAAATATATGGCATTGGTTTTGATACTGGTCAGTGATCAGTGGCTAAAATAGTAAATGGATTGTTGGAAGACTGAACAATGGTATCTTTCTTACATCTTAATTGAAATATTGATAAAACTCTTTCCTGATACAAATTATGAAATAGAAAACATACCAAATAAATTTAGGGTTTTAGTCAAGAATATCAGGCAAAATTTTGAGTTTATCATTTGGCCTCTTTTAGTTGTACACAATAAAGTATGAGAAGAGAGAAAACAAATAAAGAGGGGATTGTCTACTTTGCAAGCAGAATTTAAGGCAAATAAGAAGGCACAGAACATGCTTGATTAGAAAATAAAATGAATCCCAGTCTCTCTAGACTGGAAAAGCTTCTCATGCTAAGGAATGGTCTCAAAGTAAAGATTAAAGATGTGACAGCTAGACATTTTGTTAGAACTTCAGAAGTATTTGAGGCACCCTAGACATTACGAATTAAGAAAAAGGGATTAAAAAAATCATAAGCAATTGTCCCATATTATTCTATATCTTCAATAAGATGATAGTTACATGTCTGAATATAATTGATAAAACATTAAATTGTACATAGATTGGTATGTTTTATTGTCTGTAAATAATATCTCATCAAATTTAAGAGAATATTATAAAGATGAAAACCATATTCAGAAGCAACTAAAAATAACAACCTATATTACTGAAAATTTTATGGTGAACGTATAATCTTAGAGACGTAAAAGAGCAATGATACAAAAATGATCATAAAACATATTTCACTAAGGGAGACAACGGATATATGATATATTATTCATGAATATAAAAAAAAGGGAGAGAGGAAATCGGATAGAAAAAATATTCAAAGATATAAGAAAATCCTGGTCTTCTTTGTCTGCCAAGGGAATATTAAACTTTTTTTCTTGTTAATTTATTATGTCGAAGGTTTCAATTTTTCTTTATTTAAAGTGTTCCAATCTTTTCTTTGTCCACTTGACAATATCTTTCATAACAAAACATGTCCTTAAAGGTTTCTTTAAAAAAAATCAGTTCTTTTCTAAGAAATTTTAGCCTATCACCTTGACTAAGTGAATCGAAATTCAACCAGTTTACAAACAATCATAATTTCATTTCTTCCCTCGAACCACCTTACCTGCTTGTAGTTATGGGATTCACCATTATCCTGGAGATTCATTTCAGGATTGTAGCTGGCATTTAATGAATGATTGAATGACTACTTTTGATCTCCTATTTCCCATCTCTGAAAAAGTTTGTCTGAGAAAAACTCTGAATGAAGTATTTCTTTAGTAGAGATTGTACTATTATTGTCATAGATGTTAATACTACATGATTGTTCTGCTCTTTTCTTTTGAAATTTAATGACCTGACTTTAAAGTCTTCTGTTTCATTACTTTTCTTTCCTCCTGGAAGCACTTACCTTTAATCTCCAGGAGAGTGTTAGGCAGATTCAATTAAAACTCTGCGTGAGGACTCTTTAGACAGTCGCCAGGGGAGTGCTAATGCAGAAACCATCAGAACAGCTTATCAGAGTTACCAAATAAACTAGAAAATCATATCTTGAGTGGATCTGATATAGCACATAAGATTTGCCCTCGGAAATGATGTGCTTTAGGGAAAAACATTGCTTGAGTTTTTGGAAGAAGATTTTATAAAAACCCGAAGTGCTGTGAAGCAAGTCAGGGGATTTGGATCCCAGGGCTTGCGTACTCACTAGTTTTATGGTTAGGTTTCTTCATTTCTTTGTCAAATAATTTATGGGGCTGTTTTGAGGATTAAAGAAGATGTCTCAGAAGGAACTCCAGAAATATATTAAAGGCAATCCAACTATTTGTTTGACTGAATGTCTTTGATCCAGGAAGTAAAAAGATTTCGAGGAGATCATACAGCTGCCAGGGAGCCTTTTCATCTGTACTCATGGGGCTTGTGGACAAGGAGATGCATTTACCTGTCTCAGTCTTTATCCACCTATCAGTTTCTTAGTCTGTTTGTACTGGTATAACAAAAATACCAAAGACCTGGTGGCTTATAAACAACATACATTTATTTCTTCCAGTTCTGAAGGCTGGAAAGTCCAAGATCAAGGTGCTGGTGGATTCAGTGATCCTGCTTCCTGGTTCATGGACAGCTCTCTTCTCCCTGAGTCTTCATGAGTCAGTCTCTGGACTTTCCTTTATGAGGATGTTAATCTGTGGGGGTTCTGCCCTTATGACCTAATGACCTCCCCAAAGCCTCACTCTCAAATACTATCACCTTGGGGATTAGGTTCCAACATACGTATTTTTGGGTGTAGGGGTGGGTGGAGGTACGAGTTTTCTGTGGAAATCAGCTATTGGAGAATCATTCTGGATTCTTCTCTCTCATTCACTAATTGCATTCTCTATCCTATGAGTCATTATGCCTTATCAACTGTGCCCTCATATCGCTGGAGTCCCCTCAGAATACTCCGTGTGGACTCCCTGGATCGTATCTGAGACACGATCATGTCTCACATCCAGCTTCACCTCATGGACTCAATTCTCCACCATTTCACAATGATTTTGATGAAATAAGAGACTTCTGCACCTTTTCTACTGAAAATCTTTCAATGTGCTCTCAGCTCATCAAGTTAAAGTTTAAATGTCTTACTCTTCTTCCTTCCTTCATCCTTTCTGCCTTGTTCTTTCTCCCTCCCCATCTTCACCTCACTCTGTGACCCCTCCACGTTTTGTTCATTAGTCATTAGGAACCACCTGGGTAGGATATTATAATGTGAAAGAAATTCATCTGAGGTGGGACCATGAATTGTAGAAAGAATTAATTATTTTTTGCTTTTTTAAATTTAAGCCTCGTTCAGGGAATTAATTGGTATGTCTCCTATTCTATAAACCAGAATGTCTTTTTCTTTTTAATAACTTTAGACCCCTAAAGGGTTTAACCTATTAAAAAAGAGATGCTAGTTCTGTAGTAAAGTTATACAAACATGGATTTTTTAAAAAAAAAGAGATGCTAGTATAAGAAAAAGAGATAGAACCAGGTGGTAAAAATATTAAAAAAAAAAACAACAAAAACCTCTTTTACTGTAAACCTCTGGCTTCTCAAATCTAATCAAATAAAACTTTGAGATATCAGAGACTTACATATTGTTTGTGAACAAAGTGTTTTGGGCTTAGAAATTTCTGTTTGACCTCATCTTTTAGGAAGCGAATTTTTTAGAAATATGTCTCAGAACAAAGACTTCAAAAGTTATTGATTTGAACCTTTTCTTGCAGAGAGAAATGTCTTTACCAATTAGTGCAGATTGTTATTGATGTTTCCAAGAAATTTCACAACTTTTCTTTTGGCCGTATACACCAAAGTTTCAGTGTTGAGGCCAAGAGTTTTTTTCTTGCACCTAAACGAGCTCTCTCCCCATTTTTCTCATTTTAGCACATTTCTCCTCATTGTTTCCTTGGTCAAGATAAAGAATATTGTGTTGTATTTTTTATTCACTGTAACACTTATTAAATTTTCCTGTCATCTTTTCTTTTTCCAACTAAATGATCCCAGTGCTTTTAATCTTTTCTCCAAATAACAGTCTTCTATTTTTTCTCATTATATTTCACTTTTTTCCCCTTTTCTAGCCCCTCTCAAATTTCCTCATATTTATTTAAATCGCAAAGACAAACACTGGGCACGTATCTCATTAGAGCGAAACCACTGCCCAAAAAGAAGTGGAACGTTGCTTCCTGACTCTTGGCAATGGTGCTATTGTTAATATATCCTGATATCGTACTATTCCTCCCCCTTCAATAACGTCATCTTCAAAAGCATTTGTTCAGTGTCTTTGTGCAGAGCCAGCTTGCAAAAGTATCAAAAGAAATTCAGATGCTCATCTGTTTCCATCAGATACTTGGTAGGAACAGGCATTCAATATTGGGAGCCAGAGGGATGCAAAGAGAAAAGATTGTGAAACCAAAATAAAGATTTTCTCAGTGGAAGTTAGTGAGCAAGCCGGAGTCAAAGATGTTATTTTTTGTCTAAACTTCCTGGAAATAAGTACATGGAGAGAGCAGTACATCACAGGATGGTTTACTTGGCACCAAGCCTTTGATTACAAACAGGACATTCCAAGACGCTCTCTGAAGGGAGGGGAAATGCACATGGATCTCCCAATGCAAACTTGAAGGTTCTTTCTTGCTTGGGAGTGGTTCAGTGTGTCACTTCTCTCTTGTTGTAAGATTAGGTAGCTTAGCTGTTTTCCTGTCTTCTCTGGCTGTTACTATTATATTCCATTGATATCTTTTCTCCCCTCAAGTCTCTTCAGCTTGCTCTTTCTTTTGCCTATAAAGACACAGGCTCCTTCTCTGTTAAGGATGTAATCACCCTCAGTAAAAGGAAGTAAGGAAATAGGACTCTTTTTTCTAAGCAGGAGGAAGGTACATAATTTATTAAAAGTAGCCACTGGGATGCTGACAAAATGCTGCAAATTATTTCTGCCCTGAGCTTCTGGTCCTGGATATCAGGTATTCTAATCTCTCTTAAATCTTTCTGAATGTGCTCTTAGAAGTGATCAAAACCAGGTTATGGAGTAAAAAGAGAACAATGGCGAACCCCTGGCTCAGTGGCAAATGAATACACCTCTATCAATGTCTTTTTATAGTGATTGAGAAAATGCTATGAAGGCT
>CAUYRH010157108.1:0-125031 GCA_963574655.1 Perodicticus potto | reverse complement strand
GGTCCCAGCTACTTGGGAGGCGGAGGCAGGAGACTCGCTTGAGCCCAGGAATTGGAGGTTGCTGTGAGCTGTGATGCCATTGCACTCTATCCAGGGTGACAGCTTGAGGCTCTGTCTCAAAACAAACAAACAAACAAACAGAATATGTGATGATGGCTTGGCGCCTATAGCTCAGTGGCTAGGGCACCAGCCACATACATCAGAACTGGTGGGTTCGTATCCAGCCAGGAGGAGCTGGTGGGTTCATATCCTGCCAAACAACAATGATTACAACTACAACAACAACAACAACAAAAAAAAAGCCAGGCATTGTAGTCCCAGCTACTTGGGAGGCTAAGGCAAGAGAATTGCTTAAGCCCAAGAGTAGGAGGTTGCTGTGAGCTATGATACCATGCACTGTACTGAGGCAACATAGTGAGACTGTCTCAAAAAAAAAAAAAAAAAGAATATGTGATGATATTAGGAAGTTATTATTAATTTGGAATTGTGATGATGATATTGTGGTTATATTTTCTAAAATGATTCTTATCTTACACATATCTTTCAGAGATTCTTATTGAAGTATTTTTACTAATGAGATGATATCACCTCTTGGATTAGTTTCAACAAGATCAGCCATGAGTTGAAAATTGTTGAAGCAGGACAATGAATATGTGAGGTTCGTTACACTTTCTTGAAATGTTTATGTTTGACATTTCCTATAATTAAAAGCATTGTAAAAAAATGAAAAGCAGATTCTTCAAGTTAAGAAGGAAATAAAGCTGGAGGCCCCAGGTACATTCATTTTCTCCTCTCTCTCCAATAATCTCCATCTGGGCTAAATATGATGAGCCCTTAGTCCTCTGTGAAGCACAACTTAATTTTAATAGTTGAAGAAAATGTCATCAAAACCTACCTTGCTCAAAACATAGAAATCTGATTCTGACAGCATGGTTGATCCTGCTTTCCCATACTCTCTTGATGACTATCAACTCATATTTTTCAAACACCCTCAACATCAAAGATTTTTCATATAGTCCTTTACTGGATACATGTGGCAGTCATCAAGACATGGACACATCCTGTAACCAACATGAGAGTAAGAGTTTGTTCTCGTGTCATTTGGGGAGAGGGGACAGTTTTCCCTTTTGTTGTGCCTTCCTCTTCCTTGGGGGGAAGGGAGGGGTCTGATACTGACCCTGCTCTATTACCCTTCATGACATAAACACAAATAATCTGAACTCCCTTAGAATCACAGGTCAAATCATGGCCACAGAGAAGGTGCAGAATCTGGAACCAGCACATCTTCATTCAAATGGCTGGTCTGGCTCATGAAAATGCTCTGGTTCCCTAAGCAGATCCTGCATCTTCACCAGAGTCATGAAGAAAGAAAGTATTTTCAAGCTATACATCGAATAAAGGGCTAATAATGAGAATCTACAAAGAACTCAAGAAAATCAGCAAGGAAAAATGAAATAACTCCATTAAAAAGTGGGCAAAACAAGAAGAAGGAGGAAGGCGAGAGGAAGGGGAGGTGAGGGGAGGAGGAGGGTAACTGGTGGGACCACACCTACAATGCATGATGCATCTTGCAAGGGTACATGTGAAATTTACTAGGTGTAGAATATAAATGTCTTAACACAATAACTAAGAAAATGCCGTGAAGGCTACGTTAACCAGTTTGATGAAAACATTTCAAATTGTATATAAAACCAGCACATTGTACCCCATGATTGCATTAATGTACACCGCTATGATTTAAGAAAAAAAAAGAGTGGGCAAAAGACATGAACAGAAGCTTTCCAAAAGAAGACAAATGGCCAATAAACATACATAAAAATGTTCAACATCACTAATTATGAGGGCAATGCAAATTTCTAATGCATCTGTTAGAATGGTTTTTACAAAAAAGTCCGAACACAATAGATGTCGGTTTGGATGCAGAGAGAAAGGAACTGGCTTATATGCTGTTGGCAGGACTACAAATTCATATAAACTCTATGGAAAACAGTACAGAGATTTCTCAAAGAACTGAAAGCAGACCTATCATTTGATCTAGCAATCCCACTATTGGTTATTTACCCAAAGGAAAAAAAGTTACTTCACTTGAAAAAAAACACTTGCACTTGAAAGTTTATTGCAGCAAATTTATAATTGCAAAGATGTGGAATCAACCCAAATATCCATCAATTCATGGGTAAATTAACAAAATATGGTATACACACACATACACAGACTATGGAGTACTACTGAGCCATGAAAAAGATGCATTAAAGCTTTTGGACAATTTGAATGGAAATGGGGGTCATAATCCTAAGTAAAGTGTCTAAAGAATAGAAAAAAATTTAGAAACAAATAGAAAAACTATTAAATTGTAACTAACCAATGAGCACACATGTGCACAGAGGGAAATAAAACTCAGTAGAGATCAAGCAGTGGGAAGAGGAGGGAGGGGATGGGTGAAAACCTACCTAATGGATATAATGAACACTATCTGGGTGATGGGCATACTTATAATCCTGACTCAAGCATAAAGAAATTGATACCTCTAATCAAAACCATTTGTGCCCCTATAATATTTTGAAATTTTCAAAACAGATTATAAAATAAAGAGAATAAATGAAGGAACCAGTTCAGGTTAGATGTCCCTATTGATCCTAGAAAACCTACAAGAAATGAGTCCTATTTGTCTGGCCTGTGCTCCACGTCAACTAAGTCTCTTTGCATTGAAATGTCTCAAAATTCCACATCAGAGGTAACCATGGAGCGTCTCTGGGGTCTCCTGATTTTCCTTGGTGCCCATTTTAGCTTCTCTCTTAATCGCATCATAGCAGCCGCCACAAAGGCTGCTGATACCAACACTCCCAAGGGAGCTCAGAAGCTTTTCCTTGATACTACCCAATAATTCTCACTCCAGTGCCTTAGGTTTCTTCTTCAATTAGCAATTTAAATATGATTGCCAGGGCATGGTAATGAGTTTTTCGTGGTAACAGGAAGGCCACCAGCCCCCTAAAGGGAAGAGCCTTCTGTCTGCTGGAGTCCATCTGGAGTGGGGAACCTCTCTTCGTTAGAACAATTTTACAAGGTGATTGAGAGGGATTCCCAAAAAGGGGTGTCATACAAAGAATGTGACTAAAGGAGCAACACACAGTACCGGTTTTCTGTGGCTGGGAGTTCTCTATACCCACAAGAGAAGCCACACACCAACAATAGTACTGGGTTGGAAACTGTCTTTACTGCTTCCTGTCCCCCCAGCCTTCCTTCTAGAGTCAGAGTTATCCCTTGCTAACCTCATTCTCTAACCTCTCAAAGAGAGATGGCCCAAGTTCTAAGTTGGCAAATTAATTTAAGACACACACCAGCATGCACCTTTTAGAGAAAATGCTTCTAATGATCCAAGTGAAGTAGAACCAGGGCTGTTCATTGATGTTTTGTTTGTCTTTGGGCTTGGCTTGGTTTGATTCTGTGTTATCTCTACCTGGACATGGCGTCTGCCTCCCTCATCAAGAGCTATGTTAATTCACCACTGCTCTCATAGGTACACTGGCCTCTTTGTTCTCTCACTGCCCAGCTACCCTTCTCCTTCACTTACCTCTCCTTTCATTTGCTTTATACCAGCCCCTCCAGCCTTCTGTTGCATCCCACCTCCAGCTCTTAGTTCATGCTGTTCTGAACACATGGAAAATTATTCCCTTCCTTTATCTTGCTCTCCCCCAAGATAAAGGTCTCTGGTAAATTCCACCTTTCTAAGGAAGATCTCCCTGACCCTTTGGTGTAATTTACAAGACCTGAAAATGATGTTCAAAAACTTGCCACCATGCACTTACATTGGCAGCACTGTACAAAAAGCTCAGTAAGAGCTCACAACCTTGGCATATCAGTGTTTCACAGCTGTGTTCACGTCAATGTGTGATAGTGTGTCTTGCTGAGTAGCATTCCTTCTTGTTGTTGCATGTTTTTGTACCATCACGAGAATGTCAGACCTTAAATTAATGCAACGAACAGACACTCATAAATTTCAGTTTAACAAGAGTGGAAGTGAAATCAGGGACATAGTAATCCAAGTTTATAGGGATAATGTCCATGAAGAAAACAGCAGTGCACAAGTGGATTAAAAGTTTTTCTGAGGGGAGAGAAAGCATCACTGATGAAGAGAGGTCAGGGAGACCTATAATGAGCAGAACTGACAAAAACATTGCAGAAATTTGTCAAATTGTGTGTCAAAATCATCAGCTGACTGTGAGAGGCATAACAGATCAAGTAAACGTCAATAGAGAAACAAAAAATTCTTAACTGAAAATCTTGACATGAGAAAGGTGTGGCTCTTGCATCACAACAATGCACCAGTTCACATGGCACTGTCTGTAAGGGAGTTTTTAGCCAGAAAATAAATAACTATTGGAATAGCCTCCCTCTTTATCTGATCTGGCCCCATTGAGTTTTTTTGTTACCCAAAGGTAAAGGAAATATTGAAAGAAAGACATTTTGATAAGAGTAATGATATCACATGTAATTCAAAGACAGCTGTGATGGCCATTCCAGAAAGAGTTCCAAAATTGCTTTGAAGAGTGAACTAGGCATTAATGCATAGCTTCCCCAGGAGAATACTTCGAAAGCTACCATAAAGGGATTCAGCAATGAGGTGTGAGTACTTTTTCTAGGTTGAGTTCAGGAACTTAATTGTCTGACCTCATCATCTCTCTATTCTATTCTATGGTCTTCTAAATCCCAACAGGCTTCCTTCCTAGAATGGATCACAGTGGTAATCATGTAGTCATTTATATGACCCTTTCATTTTTCTCTCTCCCATCAGCTCATAAGCTCAGTCAGGGCAGAAACCACATTAGTTGTGTTCCCTGCTGGAAGACTCAGTGCCTAGCACACCATAGGTATTTAATAAATAGTTGCTGAATGGATTTGCTGGAAATTATGCAGGAGAAAAGGGCATATGGAGACAGGCATGGAAGTGAAGGCATTTTATCACAAGGACATACGATGAGAAGGGCTTCAGATAAAACATGTAATGAGCTTGGTAATTAAAGTAATAGATTTACTAACAATTCTCCAGCCTTCCAACCCTCTCATTGCTACCAAAACTATAAGAACTTTCTCATACATGATCTCTGTGGGTTTATATAGACCTTTGGAATGGTTGCCCAGAATTGTCCCTCCCTTATTTTATTAATAATGTACTTGAGGGTCAGCAATTTCCTGTGACCTCTTTAAGGTCATGCAGCAGATAAAAGGCAGTCTCTAGACTTGAACCTAAAATATGTAGGGCAGCTATTGCTCTTCTCTCCCCACCCATTCTCCATACTACCCCCAGAGGAAAATGTTCCATAACCATCCTTTATCACTTCCCACCTGTTCCTTTAGAAAAGAGATTTTTGCCACAGAAGGAGCTGTTAAAATTAGGAGGAGCTGCTTGGTTTGCAGGTGCTGTAAATAAAGATGAGACTGCTCTGGTCCCAAAGGTGATTTACTTTAATTGCAGCCAGAACAGATCAGCAAGTGAGAGGTGACTCAGGCGCCTCCCCTTGGGGGAAGTATGACAAAGTCTGACAAAGTTTATTTTGCCTTTCTCTGCAAAGAACGCCATTAACAGCTGGTTTGCACTTGATGATATAAAATGATAGTGTTTTGAAGTACAAAGGGGCTTTCACACCAAAACACTCAAAGTGGCCATCAAAGAAAAACGGAGATAGTTGCACAATCTGCCAAAACACACTTTAGTCTTCACCGACTCACCTGTAGCCTCTGTGTTTCCAAGAATGCAGGACGTGGAAGTGGTCATACCATCCACACAACACATTTTTATTGATGCCAGACACCACCCATGCATTAGGAATAGAACATGAAGCCAAGGAAAGTCCGTGCCTTTGTGGAAGCCATTCACATGTTTGGGGCCTCTGCACACAGCTGTGCATATTGTGTACTGCAAAACTCTAGGGGTGCGATTCCATCGTATCCATGTGAATGGGCTCCCTAGGGCCCCATGCCCAGCTGCGCAACTGTATGCAGTGACCCCGGCTCCTTCCACTGCTCCTATCCTGGGCTACAGCGATGGTTGCTGCACCCTCCCAGATGGTCTCCCAGATCCTGCCCTGTCCTTCTATTGTCGGCTTTCAACGTAACAGACCCATTCTGTTCCAAACCTGAGTCAGATCCTAGCTTCCCTCCGCCTGCATTTCTCCTTCCCTACATGTCAGCAGATCTCCCTCCCTTCTTTCAAGTGTTTACTCAAATGTTATTTGCTCAAAGAACCTACCCTGACCAACTTATTTAAAACTGTGCACACAGAAACACACAGCCCCTGCCCATCACCCATACCCTGCTCAATTTCTGCTTTCATAGCACTTATCACCCTGTACATATCAAATACTTACGAGGATGTGATTCATTTACTGTCTGTCCCCTGGGCCACTAAAATATAATCTCCACTAAGGAAGGTGTTTTTAGACTTTCTCATTTCCCAATTTATTTTAAGGCCTAAAGAAGTGTGTGGAAAATAGTAGGTGCTCAGCAAAGATGGGTTGAATGAATGAATGAGTTAAAGACAGAGAAACAGACAACAGGTGCATGCACACACATATAGACAGTCTTTGACTTAACAATGGTTTGACTTACTATTTTTTGACTTCACAATGGAACAAAAGTGATACACATTCAGTAGAAAAAGTACTTCAAGTACCCATATAGCCATTCTGGTTTTTACTTTCAGTAGAGTATTCAATAAATCACCCGTGACAATCAGTAACTTATTATAAAATACACTCTGTTAGATAATTTTGCCCACCTGTACACTAATGTACATGTTCTGAGCACATATAAGGTAGGATAGGGTAAGCTATGATATTTAGTGCATTAAATGCATTTTCCATTTACGGTATTTTCAGCTGATGATGAGTCTATTGGGATGTAACCTATGATTAAGTCAAAGAGCTTTTGTATACTATTATAACATATGATATATATTATTATATTAATGTATGCAAATATATTCACTCAGCGCAGAAACAGGCAATAAATACGCATACACAAATATACATGCACAGGACATGTATATGTACATATGCAAATATCTGCGTACATATGCAGAACTGTTTGCATTGTCTATGTGTGTGCATATATATGGATATATACTCTCAGTATATAAGTTTGAGCATTTGTCTCCCAGCTATGATATACTCACTTATTCAACCAACCTTTGCTGAGCATACTACGTAAGTATGCTCATAAATGTAGATGTAGATGGGCACGTGTACACACAGATGTGTGTGAGTGCACAGATTTACAAATAAGGACCAGTGAGAAGAAGCCCACCATCAGACCCTGTCCTCAAAGTGAAGGAACCCACCATCAGGCCGTGTCCTCTATGAGAAGGAGCCCACCATCAGGCCGGGTCCTCAGTGGGCAGGATCCCACTGTCAGGCTGTGTCCTCCATGGGAAGGAACCCACCATCCGGCCGTGTTCTAAGTGGGAAGGAGCCCATTGTCAGGCCCTGTCCTCAGTGGGAAGGGGCCCACCATCCAGCCATGTACTCCGTGGGAAGGAGCCCATTGTCAGGCCCTGTCCTCAGTGGGAAGGAGCCCACAATCTGGCTCTGTCCTCGGTGCTCTATCCTTGCATTCCAGTGTCTGGTACCATAGTAAGGCTGGTCCCAAGGCCCCACTTTACTCTCCCACCCTCTCCTTTGCAGCCCTCAGTATAGTTTTCTCCTATGCTGATGGTCCTTGGGAACCATGTAGTATGCTGCCCTTCCTACCTGGTCCTTGGGAACATCCTATGAAGCTTTGGTGCACTTGGACATTGAAGAATCAGAGCAAACACCCAGGCGGCTGCCCACCCTGCACAGCCCGCAGGAGAATGGGCTTTCAGAGCCCATCCACACAGCAGGGACCACAGCTTGGAGGCAACCTTTGCTGAACACCTGCTCTCTCCTGACCCTCTGCTACAGAGTTATCTGGTGTGATTCTCTTGTTTGTACACCCAGAAGATTGTGCAGAAGTTGTCATAATCCAAATGGAGTCGTGAATATTAAGAAAACCCTGACAGAGCCAGGGAAGGCCATGAAGTGAGGGTTCTCGCGCTTGTGTGCCTGATAACAAAAAAAAAAAAAGATGCTATAAAATATAACTACGACCTTGCACACAAGCCATCACGATCTTGTACAAATGATACTCTGCGAGGACAGGTGCTCAGCAGCTGCCGAAACTCCAGTCTGACTCCAAAAGTGGAACCTTTGCTGCTCAAAGTGTGGTCCCTGCACTAGCAGCGTGTGCATCACCTGGGAGCTGGTGAACAGTGCAGAAACTCGGACTCGCTGAATACAAAGCTGCACTTCAACAAGATCCTCAGGCAATACCAGTGCATGTTACAACTTAAAAAGCACCAAAAGAAACTCGTGCCTCTTAGAATCACCCCAAGACCTTCAAGAAATCCAAATGCCCAGGCTGTACCCAGATTGATTAAGTCAGAGTCTCTGGACATTAGTCATTTTTAAAGCTCCCTAAGTTTTTTGGCTTATTTTTGTTTGGGGTTTTTTTTTTTGCAGTTTTTGCATGGTGCCAGGTTTGAACTTGCCACCTCCTGCATATGGGGCTGGTGCCCTACTCCTTCGAGCCACAGGTGCCACCCAAAAAGCTCCCCAAGTTATGCTAATGCAAAGAAGTTGCTCTGAACCAATTTCTCAAAATTCCTCTATTAAAAGAATCACATCAGTCCCACACTGATAAAATCAGGACCTGACAATCAGCATATTTAACAAAAGCCCTACATCGTTTTGAAGGTCTTGCCCAAATACTGAGATAAACTGCAATTCAGTATCTATAGGTTGTCTTTAGGAAGCTAAATGTTTAAAATGCATTTTTTTAATAAAATATAACAGGCATACAAAGAAAGAATGAGAGAGGGGTGGGGAAAGGAAGAGTAGAGAGAGGGAAGGAATAAGGGGAATGGGGTCTTGGTGTGTGCCACACCTTTGGGGGGCAAAACATGATTGTAAGAGGGACTTTACCCAACAAATGCAATCACGTAACATGGTTTCTTATACCCTCAATGAATCCCCAACAATAAAAAAAAAAAGTCGTGTAAAGGCACAGTTTAGCAAATATTTACATAGTAAATATACATGTAACCACCACTCAGGTAAAGAAACAGAATATAGCCACTATTCCCCAATTACAATGCCTCTCCCTCCCCCAGAAGGAACCACTATCTTAACTTCTTTATGTTAATCATTCATTTTCTTATCTTTGTAGGATTTCCCTTGCATGCATACTTAAAAACATATTGCCTTTTGTCTGTTTTTCAATTTTATATGAACAAGACTATACTACATGCGTTCCCTTATGCATTGTTTTCTTACTGAACTTTAAGTACACATGTGTCTTCCATGCTGTTTGTTCATTCATTTTCATTTCTGTGTAAAATCTTAAACGTATAACTATTCCATGCCATAAAAATATATCATTATACCAACAGGTCTTTAATTTCACTCACAGTTCGAGCTATTAGAAACGATGCCATTTAGAACTTTCCTGTAGATTTAATCTGTCTCAGGATTAGAGTTAAAGTTAAAAACAATGAAGAACTTTCCTGCACACACATACTGATGCATAAAGGCACGGGGCTCTCCAGGGTGAACACTCAGGACTCCAGCTGCTGGGTTCTCGAATATGTAAATTCCCAGCTCTACTGAATCACACTGACTCTCCCACTGGAAGTGTCTGAAAGCACCTGTTGCTCCAAGTACCTGTCTGTTCCATGGCAATCCTTCTTGTCTACTTTCTTGCAACAACTTGTAGATGATAAAAGAGCAATTAAGTAGCAGCTTTCTCTCTGTCTCAAGTCAGAATTCTGTTATTCTTCAGCCCTGCAGGAAAGAAATGAATGCAGAGCATGAAAATTATAGGACTTGTTTAATGATGAACCTGCTCCAGGTTAAGCCCGGATAGCAATCATTTCCTCGGCGTTTCCACTGACGGCTCCGTAAGTGCAGGGCATCCATCACCGGCAGAGGCACGTGGAACGACGAGGCACTTGTGCCATA
This sequence comes from Perodicticus potto, assembly GCA_963574655.1. NCBI lineage: Eukaryota > Metazoa > Chordata > Mammalia > Primates > Lorisidae > Perodicticus > Perodicticus potto. The sequence continues at coordinate 115,000 of CAUYRH010157108.1, read as the reverse complement.
ATGATTTCCCTTCCTGTTTATCACAAAGCAGATGATCGATCAGGGCAGGAGCATTGAAGTGGGACCTGCTGCAGAATGTTTGCCAACAAAGCGGCAATCAGACAAGCTGCGAACAGACCCGGCCCAGAACTAGCACTCTCGTGCGGATGGATCTGGCTATCTGCTCGTGTGCTGTCCTGAAACATTGAAAAGGGAAGTCATCTGGTTCATTCATCCAACCTGTGGTTAAGGAAGGCCTTCTAAGCACGAGGGATTCAGCACTGAGCAAGTGAACATGGTCCTGCCTTCAAGGACCTCACATTCTCCTAAGACAAAAAATGAAGTCCCAGGGCTCTCCACTGGTGCTTATTTAGCACCCATATTGTGCTGGGTGTTCTAGATTCAGAGGTGAAAAAGACATGGTATGGTCCCTGTCTTCAATAAACTTAACATGCAAATCAAAACCACCCTGAGATATCACTTAACCCCAGTGAGAATGGCCCACATCACAAAAGCTCAAAGCTACAATGCTAGTGTGGATGTGGAGAGAAGGGAACACTTTTATACTGTTGGTGGGACTGCAAACTAATCCAACCTTTTTGGAATGAAATATAGAGAGTCCTCAAAGAACTCAAGCTAGACGACACATTTGATCCTGCAATCCCATTACTGGGCATCTACCCAGAAGAAAAAAATAATGTTATCATAAGGACATTACACTAGACTACTTGTCATAGCTCAATTTACAATTGCCAAAATGTAGAAACAGCCTAAATGCCCACTAACCCAGGAATATGTTAACAAGCTGTGGTATATGTACACCATGGAATACTATTCAGCCATTAAAAAAGATGGAGACTTTACATCTTTTGTATTAACCTGGATTGGGTAGAACGCATTCTTCTTAGTAAAGCCTCATAAGAATGGAGAAGCAAGAAGCCAATGTACTCCATTCTAAAATGAAGCCAGTAGACCAGTAGCTGATTCACACATAAGAGAAAAACAAATCAATTCAAGGTGGGGGTCAGGGTAACAGGGAGGTGGGGAGAGAGGGGGATAGAAGTGCTCCCACTTAATCGGTACAATGTAAGGGTGGATGGCACACCTCTTGGGGGCAGGACACAATTATAATGGGGACTTTACCTAAAAAATGTAAACATTGTAACCTAATTCTTTGTACCCTCAATTAACCTGAAACAATAATTAAAAAAACCTTGACATTTAGTTTAACCCACCTTCACACACAATATGTAGCAGCCATGATGAAGCCAGGTGCCAAGTACCCACCAGAACGCAAACAGGAACATCTAGTCCAGATTCCAGATTCAGTTATGCTATTCAACTCACTAGAATTCACAACCTCTCTAACAAGACAGCAGAGGCCTGAGGAATAGGATACAGTCCCCACAGGTCTTGACAGTAAATTTTGGAGGAGAATTTTAGTAGGAAAGGGTTATGAGAACCCTTTCACAGTGTTAGAACCTCAACAGATAGGAAAAGCTGTCTTGCTTGATTCTCAGTAGAGACAAGGCAAATGAGGATGCAATATTTCCCTGAACTTCGGCCCCAGATCACCAGAACAGCAGTGACCATTGACTAGGTTACTCACACGTTTTCTCCCATCTAATCCCAGCAACTCAGATAGGTAGGCAGTGGAATCCCCATTTCACAAATAAAAAAAAACTAAGACCGTGAGAGGTTTTTCTCCCAGTATTGCACAATTAATAATATGTAAAATCACATTTGAATCTGACTGTGCTTAACTCTAAGACAGGGAGCACTATCTCTGTCATCTTTTGGTGAATAAGGTATATAACTAGGAAGTTCATTCAAGTGTTTCTTTATCTTTTTACACAAAGGTCAAAGCTGTGGTCTTGCTTGACTAGCCCCAATCTAGTTCAGGAAAGCTCCCCCTCCAGCAACTAGATCCCAGGGAAGGAGGGGGTGTGCCCCTGAACACTCACATGCCTCTGTTCCTCGGTGATGGGGAGGTTATGAGGCTGAATGTGGGGCCCACCAGAGAGGAGCCAACTGAGGACTGAACAGCTCCTGCCCTGACTACTTTTGGCTGCCTGTCTGGCTTACCAAGATATCACCTGTAACCACAGTGAGTCTACGTTAGCCTCTGGTATGTAGGTTAATTGATCTGGGCTCCTTCACTCATTCATCTGATCGTTCATTCTATTCAATTAGTAACTCCTCCCAATGCTCATTGATCGTATTTATTGAGCTACTACTTCATACAAAACACAGTGGTGGAGACAGGGTAGCATTAAAACATGAATCAAAGCCACACTATTAATTTTATCCACCAATATATAAACAACAACAGCGCAAGGCAGAATCATTATTAGCAGCAGCATCGCGGCTAATATCCTCAGGTAGGACTTGTTCCACGTTTAACATATTCTTGCCATTAGACTAAGCTATTTACACTTTTCAGAAACCCTATGAGATAGGTTACTTTATTGGCCCCATTTAACAGATGAGGACAAAGAGGTTCAAAGTGGTTAAAATAGCCTGACAAGGACCACACAAGCAGTCAAAATGGGCAAAATGGAATTAAGGACAAAGACCATAGAGAGGTAGAGGTGAGGCCTTGCACGTGTGCCATGCCCATCACCACAGCGGAAAGGAGAGAAACAACCCTAACAACTCTAACTCCAACAATGGACGCCTGGTAAATATTCTACTCCACACAATTAAGCTCCACTAAATGTTGTATACGTATATTGATACATGATGTAGATGTGCATACTGGCCCAGAATGGTGTTTATGATACATTAATTTTAAAAGTAATAACAATCGCATTGTATTATAGTAGTATTTGTTTTTCTAAAAATAAAAAAACTGTCCAATTTTTTGTATTATAGGCATGGAAAAAGAATAAGAAGAAAAACATTTCAAGGACAAGGACGCTTTTTCTGTTTTGTACATGTCTGCGTTCTGAGCACCTCAAGCCGTGCCTGGCACGTGTTAGATGGCTGGTTAATATGTGCCAAGTAATGAATGTGGATTCATTTGTGGATTCATGTGGATGCGTAAATCAGTGACAGAGTGCATGAATGAACGGGCGAATGGATGGATAAATGAATGACTGAAGGTGTGAAAATGCCACAAACGGCAAGATTTAAGGTAGATGCTTTCCTCTTTTTGTTTACCTGCATATTTTTTCTTCATCAATGAACATAGATTAGTTGTGCAATTGGGGAGAGAAAAGGCATCCAGTTACCTCCTGTATTACATCCTGGAAAGAACAGGACTCAGGAGGCTGAGGTCTGGTACTGATTCTGTCACTAAGTTAACGTGACCACTTGCTTCATTAACTTAGAGAAGTGTCAGTGTGGAATCTCAATACGTGTATGTTCAGTTCACGTATGATGAACAAATGTCTTAGTTCCATCATTTGTAAAGCAGGGTTTAAAAACTGCTGAGCCTCTACTTATGTGGCAGAGTTTTCCAAATTTTAATCGTAAGGAAACCTACTTTCACTATTTTTGCCACATCTGGGATTCCTCCTACACTATCATTTTCTTAACATTTTCTTTTCTGACAACTCCATTTCCTAGGTTTAAATAATTTATTGAAGTATGTAATCACTATCATAAATACTACCAGTATTACTTGTCATCACTGCTACTAACAGTAAAAATTAAAAACCAATGAAGAGAAGACAACAGTAAATTATCTCTAGACACTATTGCCTTCTTTTTTTTTTTCCAAGTATTTTTTTTTTATTGAGTCATAGCTGTGTACAATAATTCAGTCATGGGGTACAGTGTGTGGGTTTCACATACAATCGGAAATATCTTCATAAACCTGATTGATATAACATTCATGATATTTTCTCATTTATTATTGCCTTCTAAAGGCTAAAAGCCCGTGTTCTATCCTCTACTAAAAGGGAGATTTGCAAGTGTCAAAAAGGTGTTAAATATAGACTAACACCACTAAGGCTCTTCATTTGATATAAATACAATTAAAGGAAATTGAAACAGAAGTAAACTTTCACTGTGTGATTCAGTATTTTATAATGCTAGGTGTATATAACCCTTAAGTGTCAAGCACCCTCATACCGCACATCTTGAAAACATTTCCTTCAAGTACCCAGTTGGTGAACAAAATGAGGATATATAGCTAACAATAATGACAGCTACCATATATTGAAGTATCACTACTGCAGTCTTATATACATAGTTTCCAGTCTTTGCAAACACTGTGAAAGGTGGTTATTATCCCCATTTTATGGGGAAAGTGAGGTTCATAGAAATTAAGTGTCTCAAGATTACAAAGCTACTAAGTGGCAGTTCTTGAATCTAACCAGGTCTCTCTAATGTCAGAGAACGCTAGACAGTCTGGGGAAGAGCAGCAGGGATTCTCTTAACTGGTGGTGCAAAGCAGAATAGCCATTTAGGAAAAGTTTGACACTTGTAAAGCTGCACCTGTGCTTGCCCAGTCACATGCTGTAGTCCAGAGAAATGGGGGTGTGTGCCCACATACCGACTTATACACAAAAACTACAAGCAATTATGTGTCCACCAGAAAGCACAAGGAGAAACAAAAGGGTTGCACAGGAGTGCCACTGAGCCCAGAAGGGGTCAGTGAGTGATTCAGCAATGAAGAAGGTGAATGTCAAACATGTTATGTTTAGTGGGGAAAAAACCCAATACATGCTGTAGACACTATATATAAATAGAATGTATATCTGTATACATTCCATTTATATAAAGATCAATAGTCAAAACTAATCTGTGATGCTAGAAGTTAAAAGAGAGGTTATTTCTGAGCAGGCAAATTCACAGCAAAGGGACACAAAGCAACATTCTAGTTTAAAGAAAACATACACATACGCTATTGTGATCCAAAGATGTAGAGCATATCTATTCGGTGCTTGTATAGGTATTCAGATACATAAAAAGAACCGAAATTTTACATTTGAGATTTGTGCATTTTATTCTATGTAAATTATACCTCAACAAAATACCGGGGTGGGGGGGAATTACGTATCTCTCTATACAAAAGCAAACATGCCCCCAAGTAGAACTTTGAGTATGTCTGCAAGGTCCCTGAGAACTCCACGACATAGAATTAAAGAGTGCCGAGCTCTGCTCAGATTTCTGTGCTATAAACTCTAGCCATAGATCTCATTCCTAATGACACCTATCCTCACAAGGACTCTGACTTACTCATTTTCCTACCCTTATTTGTGTTATTCCATTGAACCTTACCCATAGTAGTTCTCCATAAATACTGGCTAGATTGAATTCAGCTTAATAAAGAGTTAAAGAAAAATTAAAATTAATAAGTGCAGCTATATTCTCATTCCTTTCAAAGTCCCTCTCTTGCCCCTCATTCTCCAATTCAGCTGTTATGGGATTTATTTATTTATTTATTCATTTTTTGAGACAGAGTCTCAAGCTGTCTCCCTGGGTAGAGGGCTGAGGGGGTTATAGCTCACAGCAACCTCAGATTCTTGGGCTTAAGCAATTCTCTTGCCCCAGCTTCCCAAGTAGCTGGGACCACAGGCACCCATCACAACACCTGACTATTTTTGTTGTCGTTGTGGTTGCATTTGTCATTGTTGTTTAGCTGGCCTGGCTGGTTAGAACCTGCCAGCCCCGGTATATATGGCAGCACCCTACCCACTGAGCTACAGGTGCTGTCCTATTATGGACTTTAGTTGAAAGGAATGGGATACATGCTGTAGACACTATATATAAATGGAATGTATATATTTTATACATATATATAAAGTAATTTTTAAAATTACTTTAAAAGAAGAACAAGTCCAGCTCCAACTCTACAGTCTTCTAGTTTTTGTGTAAATAGCTACTACAGAGGGAATTTCTTGAAGCTGTTTGTAATTATTGTACCAGGGAAGATTGAGATAGACGAGGCAAAGTCAAATTTATTATTAATTATAAGCCCTATGGCAAGAAAGGTAAAGAAAGAATAACAGTGATATACTGGCTACTGCCAACCAGCTTAGCAGAATGCTTTAGTTCCAGATGTTGATGAACTTAGAGAAGCAAGAAAAAACAGTGGTGTCAATAAAAAATTGTACAGTAAGTGCATACAGAGTGTTCTTAGAAGTGATGAAGCTTGTGCAAAATAACCTCTGTAATAACCTTAGATGACATGGACAGATGAAAAGAATGGATTCTGATACTAAGAGCCTGGGAAGGATGCTTTTGATTGAGTCATAGTATTAGATAAAACCACAGAGATGCTCATCTTATATTTTTGGATAACCATTGAGATCTACCTGATGCCTTTGCAGTAGATACCTGAAGGTAGCAGTCAAAGTCACGGTCTAATATGATCCTCATACATCTGAAAGAAGACACTCAGACGATCACCATGTCCTGACCTGGAACCAAGAGTAAAGATTAATGTGGAGGTTGAAAGAAGACTGTGTCTCTTTTAGTCCCTATAGCCAAGATATACATTTACTTTACTTGTTTAGGAGCTTAGCGATAAAGTCAGATTAATGCTAACCAACATTTATTGAGTATGTGGGTTCTACATGCCAGATATTGCACCAAGTACATCTTCACATGTAATCATTACAACATCCCTGTGAGAAGCTATTATCCCCATTTCACAGGCAGGGAAACAGAGGCCCAAATAAAATTGGCAAAAGTTACATGGCAAGTAAGTGATAGAGCTGAGATACCCACCTTGTCTGACTTCAGAGACCAAATAAGTTAGGAAAGATTGACATAAACCCCTTATGATTACTGTAGGAGCCAACTGATATTTCTCTCATATAGAATTAGAAAGATGAAAAGCCTATCAGAGACCAAATTGTGACTTTCCCATCACCACTAAAAATAAAATAAAATAATAATAATACACCTGGGGTAGGTGTATTATAACGAGTGCTACCATGGGGGGACACAACTGAGGGAGGCCAGTTCATGGATTTCTTACGACAGTTTCAAGTGTTAAGCTTCTCAGAATTCACTGGACATCCAAGGAAAGACAATGTTTATAACACCTTTATAGCTCCTCACTCAATTTTCAGAGCATTTATGGCAGATCACCTTGGCCTGGAATTACATAAAGAATATATATTGTTCAGACTTTCTGATTTGTATTCTGAGCACTGCTTTAATATGAGGCCAGAAAACACATTCACAAAGTGAACCTGTGTCATCTCCTTTTATGTGGAAATAAATGGAAAATTATGTGTTGGAAAGATTTTTCTCTCTCCTCTTCCTGGGAATTTAGCAGTACCTGCAGCACTCATTCATCACATATCTTGCAATGTCTCACGTGATGATCACTCAGAGCGCCTCAGGTTAACACAGGACTGGTTTTTCTCTTTTTCTGAGTGCTCCTTGCCACCTGCGTTAGGGTGATTCTACCCTCGTCCTACCCTCCTGGGCTGTAGCTTACATTGATTCTGCATCTTACAATCCACTAAGATCCTCCTGTGTGAATGTTTCTATCTAAAAGGTGAAGTAAAAACACATCATATGTGTCCATTGCACACAAGATAAGAATTTTCACTTGAACTTAGCAGAAGTTATAGTGAAGGAGAAAATCAAGCACAGAACAAAGAAGCCACCACATAAGCAAAGCGGCGACCACCACAGAATATGAACTCTCAGGGCCATTGGTCAGGTCATGAAAATGAAACACCCACTTCCCTTTCTAGTGCCTGAAGTTCTACTAGTAAGAGTACTATTTATTTAATCCTAGAAGAAAAGTAATGGATATTAATTGAACTCATACTACATGCCACATGCTCCTCGAAGTCTCAAAACAACTCAGCAATGAGTACTTTTAATCCCCACTTTGCACTTGAGGAAGCTGATATTATCCGACTTGCTCAAGGTTATATAGCTTGAGTCGAAACATATTCTTATCAATAAAGTATCTCAAGAATGGAAAAAGCAATAGCCAATGTACTCCATACTAAATGTCAAACCAATATATAAGCACACGCTCATACAAATGATAAAACACGAATATAGTCTAGCAAGAAGGAGGGGTGAGGAGGGAGAGGGAGGGGAAGAAGGGAAGACATTTCGTGGGATCTCACCTAATGTGAACAGTGCGAGGGTTGTTCAGCACACACACACACCCTCCCCATCACATAAGCGGCTCTTCTACAACTTGAACTTCACCTTGAAAGTGAGAACAATGTAACCTAAAAAATTGTACCCTCAATTTTAATTTGAAATTTAAAAAAATAAAAATAAGGCAGTGCCTGTGGCTCAAGGAGTAGGGCACTGGCCCCATATACGGGAGGTGGTGGGTTCAAACCCACACCTGGCCAAAAACTAAAAAATAAATAAAATAAATCAGGAGTTGAACCAAGAATCTGAGCTCCAGACTTTGTGGTCCCTGTAAACATGCTGTTCTCTATTGGCCATGTACTCTTAAGGCATTATCAGTAATTTCTATGCTAGTATAAAGTAAAAGACTAATCTCTTTTTAAGCAACAACAACAAAAAACGAGATTCAACATGGTGGCACAAAAGAAGTGAGGCAGCTTCCCAGAGATGCCACATGGACAGCTGTACAGTGATGCAGGCTCAGAGGCAGGCATGTAAAGACTGGTCTTGATTTCAACCAATGAACTCTAACTAGCAGAAACTGGTACCAGGAATGAGGTCTAATTTGACTCCCTACTGTGCTGGGGCCACCACCTAACAGGACATGAAAGTCATCCTTGACTCTCTCATGTTCCCCACTTCTCATGTTCATGGGGAACTTAACCACCATGTCATCAATTCTACTTCCCACGTATTTTTCAAACTGGGCTCCACTCCAGATTATCCCCTCTGCTTAAAGCAGATTCTCATTGGCTCCTGTCTGGCTCCTCATTTCCTCTAGATCACCTTCCCAATTGTAGCCAGAATAATCTTTACAAAAAACCAGTTCAATACTTTACTTATATTTTATATTCTTTAACTGACGGACTACTCTTTGTAAGATAAAACACAAGTTTCTTGCCCTTATGTGAAAAGCACATTATAATTTTACTCTGCCTCAATATTTAAACTCATCTCACACCAGCTCAGTTTTTCCTGTGTATGCTGTTGGAGATACAAAAATACTTGCCATTTCCTCCAATACAACAGATTCCTTCAATCTTATGTCATTCAAAACACACAGTTTCACTTGTCCGGAATGTCCTTCACCTCTATTTTTCAAGTCTCTTTAGGGAGGCATTGTTGAAGTAGAAAAACTTGCTTATATTTATGAATACTTCCTGATGACTTGGGAGATAAAGATACACCCATGAAACCATAACCATGATCTATCCAGTGGTTCTAAACCTTCCTAATGCCATGAACCTTTAATACAGTCCAAAGGGGTTGCAACCCACAAGTTGAGAACCACTGAATTCTAGGCCATCACTTCCAAAAATTTCCTCCTACACTCTTTATTTATTATTTTTATGAATGTGACAAGAACACTTAACATACACTCTACCCTCTTAGTAAAGTTTTACATATACAATGCAGTATTAACTACAGTTGCTATGGGTACAATAGATCTCTAGGACTCATCTTGTATAACTGACATTTTGTATCCTTTCACTAATATCTGCACTCCACCCTCCCCAAACCAGCCCCTGGCAACCACTACTCTATGCTCTGCTTCTGTGAGTTTGACTATTTCCATTGGGCCTTCTTCATAAATTCTTTGCTGAGGCTGATAACTAAAAGAGGTTTCCAGCCTTTTGGTCTGGCATTCTTAGGTTTTATGCCTTATATTTAAGCCTTTTATTCCTCTTGAATAAATTTCTGTGAGTTGTAAGTTTGGATCCTGTGGCTCCAAGGATCTCTGGAGCTCCATGTGGCTATCTGATCTTTCCAGCACCATTTATTGAGCAGGGCTTCTTCTCCTCTGTGTATGTTGTTGTCTGCTTTGTCAGAGATCAGTTGGGTGTACATCGCTGGGTTTATATCTGGGTTCTCTGTTCTGGTCCATTGGTCTATGTCTCTATCCTTGTGCCAGAACCTTGTTGTTTTGGTTGCAATACCCTTTGAAGACAGGTAATATGGTGCCTCTAGATTTGTTCTTTTGCTTACTATTGTTTTGACTATTTGTACTCTTCTCTGGATTCCAAACAAAGCATTGAATTATTTTTTTCTAGATCTATGAAATATGACAGTGGGGTCCCCTTTTTAGTGGGAATGCCTTCAACTGATCCCCATTCAATATTATGTTGGCTGTGGGCTTGTATAATTTTGAGATATGATCCTTCTATATCAAGTTTGTTGAGGATTTTTATCATAAAAGAGTTCTGGATACTGCCAAATGCTTTTTCTGCATCTATTGAGATGATATATGGTCCATGTGGTGAATCACGTTTATTGACTTATGCATGTGAACCGTCCTTTCATCCCTGGGATGAAGCCCACCTGGTCACGGTGGATTACTTTTCTGATGTGCAATTGAAATTGGTCTGTTAGTATTTTATTGAGGATTTTTGCATCGATACTCATTAGGGATATTTTTCTGTAGTTTTCTTTTTTTAGTATATCTTTTCCTGGATTTGGTATCTAAGCTGATTCTGACTTCATAGAATGCATTGGGGAGGATTCCCTCCTCAGTGTTATGGAATAATCTCCGCATTATGGGTACCAGATCTTCTTTGTAGGTCTGGTAAAATTTGGCTGCAAATCTATCTGGGCTGGGGATTTTATTGTTGGAAGCTTTTTTCATTACTGCTTCCATCTCACTGCTTGTTATTGGTCTGTTTAGGTCTATTTCTTCCTGACTGAGTCTTGGGAGGTTGAGTTGCCAGAAATTTGGTCACTTCCTCTACATTTTGAGTTGATGTGTACAGAGATTTTCATAATATTCACAGATGAAATTTTGCATTTCTGAGGTATCAGTTATAGTATCTCTTTTTACGTTTCTGATTGAGCTAATTTGGGTCCTTTGTCTTATATTCCTGGTTATTCTAGCAAGACCTCTATAAATTTCATCTTTTCAAAGAGTCAACTTGTTGGTTCTTTGATCCTTTTTTCCATTTTTTATTTCCCATTTTCATTTCTATTTCTTTAGTTGTACTCTGACTTTTGCTATTTCCTTTCTTTTGCTGGCTTTGGGCTTGGTTTGCTCCTCCCCTTCTAGTTTCTTGAAACATGCCATTAGATTGTTAACTTGTGATGTCTCTGACTTCAAGCCTATGAATTTCTCCCTTAGACTGCTTTCACTGAATCCCATAGATGTGGATAGCTTGTGTCCCCTTTGTGATACAGTTTGAGGAATCTTTTTTATTTCCACCTTAATTTCATGATTGACCAACTAGCCATTCAGCAACAGGTTGATTACTTTCTATGAATTTGTATAGAATTGAGTGTTTCTCTTGGAATTCATTTCTATTTTTACTCTGCTATGATGTGAGAAGATACATAGTACGATTTCTATATTTTGTTTTAAGTTGTTGAGAGATGTTTTGTGGCCTAAAAAGCTATCAGTCCTGGAGAATGTTTTATGTGCTGATGAGAAGAATGTTTATTCAGTAGGACTTGGGTAAAACCTTTTGTTAAGCTGTTAGGGTTTGGGTAAAATCTTCTGTGTATAAGTATTTAGGATTATTAGCCAGCAGAAGAAAGGAAATAGCAAAGGTCAGAGTACAATGGAAATGAAAATGGGAAATAAAAAATGCAAAAAAGGATCAAAGAACCAACAAGTTGACTCTTCAAAAAAATAAAATTCATAGAGGTCTTGCTAGAATAACCAGGGATACAAGACAAAGGACCCAAATTAGCTTTGGAATCTTATGCAAGTCAGTGTTTATCTGTTTTCTGTTTGGATGATCCATTCATCTCTGTCAGTGGGATATTGCAGACCCCGACAATTACAGTGCTATTGTTTATTCCTTTGCTTAGATATAGTATGGTTTGCTTTCTGAATCTGGGGTGCTCCTGTGTTAGGTGTATAAGTATTTAGGATTATTATGCTTCTTGTTTAATTGTTCCCTTTACCATTATATAATGATCATCTTTGTCTTTCTTTATTATTATTGACTTAAATTCAATTTTATCTGATATGAGAATAGCTACACCTGCTTTCTTTTGGTTTCCATATGCATGGAACATTTTTTTTCCATCCCTTTACCTTGACTCTGTATGAGTCCTTTTGGGTTAAATGTGCTTCCTGGGGACAACAGATACTTGAGTTGTATTTGTTTATCCATACAGCCAGCCTATGTCTCTTAATTAGGGCCTTCATCTGTGTCTCTTAAGTGGGGCATTCAGACTGTTAACAGTGGTTGATAGAATTGATATGTGGAAGGCTATTCTGTTCACCATTTCAGGGTAGTACCTCATTGCTTTGCTTTATCTCTTGTGCTATAGTTTTATATAAACTCTGAGCTTTCGCTTTTGGGTAGTTTTACACTAGTGGGTGTCTATGGTGCTGATCCATGTATAATACAGTTCTAAGTATTTCCTGAAGGGCAAATCTGGTCTTGACAAATTCCCTCAGTGTTTGCTTGTCTGGAAAAGTCTTTCTCCTTATATGAAACTTACTTTTGCAGGATATAAAATCCTAGGTTGGCAATGGTTCTGTTTAAGAACACTGAAAGGAGGGCTGCAATCACCTCTGTCTTATAAGGTCTCAGTTAAGAGGTCTGCAGTTCACCTCCTGAGTTTTCCTTTGTAAGTTACTTGATGTTTTCACAAAATCTTGCAGGAGTTCCTCCTTCATGTGGACTTTGGCCAATCTGATGACTACATGTCTTGTGATTGCTTCTTTGTGATGAAGCTCTCAGTTGTTTCTTGAGCTTCTTATACCTGAATGTCTAAATCTTTAGCCAGAGAAGGGAAGTTTTCCTCAATTATTCTCTGAAATGGATTTTCCAGCCCTTACATGTTTTCTTCTTCACTCTCAGGGATGTCTTTGATTGTTACATTTGGCCATTTTACATAATCTCATATTTCTTGTAGGCATTGTTCCTTCCTCTTAATTCTATGTTCTTTATTTTTTTACTAACAGGGTTAATTCAAAAGAATTGTCTTCAAGCTCTAAGATTCATTCTTCTGCCTTGTCTACTCTGTTCTTAAACATTTCCACTGGGTTTGTATTTCCTTAAATGAACTTTTCATTTCCAAAAGTTCTATTTGTTGGGGTTTTTTAAATATGTCTATCTCTTTAGTGAATTTTTCATCATTTTCTAAATTGTTTTTCTGGTTTCTTTGAGTGTTTTCCATTTTCTCTTGGATATCATTGAGCTTCCTTATACTCCATATATTTAGAATCTTTTATCTTTCATTTCAGTATTTTCATTTTGCTGGTATCCATTGCCTGAGAGCTGGTGCTACCTTTTCGGTAGTGTCCTTTCACTCTAACTTATTATACTTGTGGCGTTTTTCTACTGATTCCTTCTCATCTGGAGTAGCTGTCACTTCTTATATTTCGATTTTCTATTGTTTAGATGGTGTTTTTCTCTTGCCCACTTGTAAAGGTGTATTGGTAGCATATGTTAGACAAGAGCCTTTGGTTTTGCTTTTGAGTGTTTTGATGATGGTCTAGATTCTGGATGGATGCCTTGGTTATAGACATCCTTAGTGTGGTTTTCCCAGTTGCTAGTTGTTTATAGGCTGTAGCAGTGATGAGCTATGTGTCTGGGCAGATTCCCTATATCTCTCTCAGAGAGGTCATTGAAATCCTTTATCTTTCCCCAACCCCATTGTCTTAATAGTGTGAATTGTGTTAACACACCCAATTTTATCTCTGAGACAGTTGATGGTACTTGTGGGTAAGAATCAACCATGCCCTGTATGACTGAGTCAGTAAATGCTGTAAAGGGCTATGCAAATTGACATCCCTATTAATAGGTGGTGCTCACCATTAGGAACAAGCAGCAGTTTTGTTTTGGGAACATGTGACCAGCTCTATTGCCTAAGGAGAAGCACTTGATTGCCCCAGGTAGTAGATGGTGTCCTGGAACTTTGAGTAAGTCCTTATTCTCCACCACAGCAGATGCAGGTGGGGTAGTGAGATTGAGTGGGGCTGGGTTGGGTGACTCTGCCCTTAATCTCCAAAAAAGTCAGTGAAGTAATTGTCTCAACAGGGATCAACAGCTTCTGGGGAAAGCTGCCAAGGAGGGGCTAAAATAATCCCATCAAGCCTGAAAGTCTGTGTATGGAGGTGGGACCATCTGAGAGTCATAATCTGGCTGTCAGGAGGGATTTTACTCATCTCCCCCCTCACCTGCTCTATAGTCTCCTTTTAGCATCTGCCAGCTGGCAGGAGCTCACATTAGCTGAGCTCCCCTACAATGGCACTGTGGCCTGGGAGTTTATCTGTCTAGGACCTCACCCAGGACTGAGATGTGGAGGGAGGGGTATGCTCTGTAAGTTCATTGTGGCTGAGACCCACACTGCACTCTCTTTTCAGTTCTCTGGGCTCTCTTGCCTCCTGAGATTAGTTCACAAATTTCCCCTCATGCCCACAAGCAACATGATTAAGTCTTGAACCTGTCACCAAGACTCCAAAGATCAATCCCTAACTATAGGGAGAAGCATGCTGGTTCCAAATTGCCTACAGGGTGCTTAAGTAGGCTTGATGTTCCTCTGCCTCAGGGTGTGCCCTGCTGTGATGGAGCAACCCAGAAAGCAGCCCCAGGGAGGGCCAATGATAAGGGAGCTCAAAGTCTGAGCAACCCTTAGTCTGCTGCAGGTTTTCAAGTGGAAAGATTTGAGCCCCACTCTCTGTGGAAACCCCAGGATGCAATGACAGAGGAGAAGGGAAGGAAAATAGTCTGAATGAATGAAAGCCAACACTCTGGTCATTTCTCTCCGTCTCTCCAAAAGACAACCTGCTTGGAATCTCTTGACTCTGGGGTCACACATATCTCTTAGGACTCACCAGCCTCCTGTGGCTTCACAGTCTGGTCTGTAGTTGGGAAATATTTGTGTGGAAACAAGCAAGATGAACACTGAGGACCAAAGCCCCCCTGAAGGTGACGATGGGTAGAGAAGCAATACGTCACCTGCTGTCTTGGCTTGGGTGTGTGGTGATGGGAAGCATCCCAGAGGGGCTGAAAGCCTGGTGCTTTGTCCTCAAGAAGTTCCCATTTCACTAGCAGCAGCATCTTTTGGGCTCACAAGGATAGAAAGGCTCTCCAGCAAGCTCATGAACTGGCTGAGTGCCAGAGTTATGAGGGAGGGAGAAACAAAAGCCCCATCCATCCTTTTCACCCAGGCTCTCAGCCTCTGGGCTTTGATCTCTGCTGATATCTTGCTCCTTCTTGTCCTGCTCCCATAATGCCTTTTTGTTTCATGTCTTCAAATAGCACCTCGGGCTCATCATCAGTTCTAAGACTAAATATTCAATGGATGTTAATTTGCATTTCCTGGGGAGCAGATCTTCAGTGGACTCTGGACAGTGGTGAAACACTCCCATAATGACAGTGCATCTTGAAGATTCTTCCTATGTGCCTTCAACACAGGAAGAGAGAGAACACTCAACTTCTGCCCAAGCAAACTTTATTGCCTAGCTCCAAAGCTTTCCACTCCTATATCTAAAGCAGATTTCAGAGATTTAATACTTCAGAAAGATTAATAATGTATCAGTAACATAACAGCAACAGGAGCATTAACTTAATGCCAAACATGTAATCAATGTTTCATAATGTTTTTAGAATAGGAGAATATGTAAGCTCTACTCTCTATAATTTCTTTCCCAGACCTCATAAATAAACAATGACTCTTTTTTCCCAGGTTCAACTGATTTATAGGGAGATCTTTAAGTAAAATGCTTCCATTCATTACTAATGCATTGCATAATGCCTTATAATAAGTGAATATAGCTTGAGTATAGTTGTTTTACACATTAATAAAACACCAATATAATTTGGAGAAACAATCCCTTCACTTTTCACATAAACAACCACTGGATAAGAAAAACGGAGAATTAACAATGAGCGACCAAGGTCCAAAGTACGGAGACCCCAGAAATTCCCATTAGTCACAGGAACTAGCAGAAAATTACAAAGCATCAGTTACTACAGGCAAATTCTGAAGATCATTGTAGCACAGCCCAGGAACAACCCTGCCCAATCCCTCAGTAGCAGCCCGAATAAGCTTAGTTTTGTTTTTCCACTGCATCAACATAGCCATGGCATAAAACCTTCCTGGTGAAGGCCAGCACAGGATGTTATTTTAAGCTAGAAACATTGACCTGTTGTGCAACCTTATGGGAAACTAGACAGGAGCTCTTCACTGAGAACAGAATTAACTCTTGTCATATAATATTTCATGCCATCCAGTGACCACCTAATGAGATTGAATGGCTGCAGCTTACAGAAGGCATATTTATTCTGTAGGATTTAATGATAAAGACAGCAAAGCAGCGTTTATCATGGAACATATCTTGAACCTGCAGTCATCAGTATATATTGTATTCTTCATGCACTGGAAAAAATTAATGCCCATGCTTCCAGGGTTTGGAAACACAGGAAAAACAGTGTTATCCCAATTTAAAGTGAAAATAATTAAACAGAAAAAAATTATTTTCCCCTTGAGAGCAGGATTTAGAAAAAAGGAGAAAGTGAATTATTTTAAAGACATTGTGATTTTTTTTTTCAGGTAGAATTGGCTACTTTTCTGGGTTTTCAGTTTCTGCGGTCTTGCATCTCTTTTACTCTTATCCACCAAAAGAACATCTGTTTTATGAGCTGGGCCTTGGCAACCCTTCCTCCTCATTTTTCAGATGATAAACTGCCTCTTCATTGTGATTTATAAACCTCAGAGCTCCCACGGTAAGCATGTCTGGCTGGATAACCCAGCACTTCTATTTGAGTTGGCAGGGCTTGTTCTGGACGTGCGAGTTCTCAGCAAACGCACAACGAAATGAGCTCTAGTTGGATGAGAAAGGGAGGAGAAGAGGTGTTTGCCAAAAGGTGTTAATTGTTACACAAATGGCTAGTTAGCTACCAAAGATTGGTTCTTCCCTTGCAGGGCATAGAGTTATTGCAGGGATGTGTCTGCTCATCAAAGGACTACATATTCTAGCGTCTCTTGCAACTACGAGCAGTCACATGACTAATTTTCAACAAATAAATGTGAGTAGAAGCAATGTCCATTTTCTCCAACACAAAGTGGGTAAGAAGCACAATGTACCCTCTCCACTCTTTTTCTCTCCATTATCCAGCAGAGCAGAGAGGATCCTGAAGCCCAAGGAAAGGGCAGAGCTACAGGATGGAAGGAGCTCGGGTCCCTGAGTGACCTCATTCAAGACTGCCCAATTATAAAGAGCTTTTTATAAGCAGGAAATAAATTCCTAGTAGGTGAAGCCACTGATATTTCAGAGAAGATCTCTTATAGCAGCTGATATTACTTTCATTAGTATACAAATCAAAGCAATGTTGTACAAAGTACAAAATTGGAAGGAAAAAGCTGGTTTAGTCGTGGTGATTCAAGACAAATCTATATGCTTTGCACACTTTTCAGATCACCACTTTTTACTGTTCTGTTCTCATGATGCCAACTTATCCAGCATATTCTGGATATAGCTGACCATGTCCCTTTCACCTCATCTTATACCATCTTCATTAGTGCCTTCAAAATTCCAGCTAAACTGCATGAGCCTTCATTATATTGCTATCCTAATTGTCCTTTAAATCTTAGCTCATTATCACTTCGGGGAAGCTAGTTTCACATATTCTACAACTTCATAGAAATATTCTCGTTCAACATTTTAATGTTGTTCCATGAATCAACATTTCACCTCTTTTTGTTGCTGAACAGTATTCTGTTGGATCAATATCCTCTATTTGTTTATCTGTTCTCCTGTTGATAAAATACGGGCTATTCCCAGTCAGGCATTGTTATTAATAAAGCTTCCATGAACATTCTTGTATGCATCTTCTTGTGCATTTACATTTTCCTTTTCCTTGGGAAAAACCTAGAAGTGGAATTGGCAGATCATAGGCTAGGTATATATTTAACTTTTTAAGAAATTGGCAAACATTTTGTTAAATGGATGTACTTTATTATACTCATGCCAGCAATGTAAGAGAATTTCAGTTGCACCACCGAAATTTGGGGTTGTTGGTAGTTCTAGAGGGTATATGGTGTCTCACCATGATTTTCTTTTGCATCTATCTGAGGACTAATGGTGCACAGAATTTTTCCTCATGCTTAGTGACCATTTGTGTCTCTTTGTCCTTTCTGTTGCATCTTTTCATGTCTTATTCTCAATTTGGGAGGTTTTCTTTTAATAAACAGGAAGGAAGGAGGGAAGGAAGTAAAGGAGAAAGGAAGGAAGGGTCCTTTTTTTAATCAAGCAACTCCACAATAATTTCCAGTGGTCTTTCACCAGACTGGGTGGAATCTTGGCCAGAATCAAACTTTTTCCAGTCCAATGTAATATGCTGACCCTCCTCCCCAAGGAACTCTTTTTCAACTGGGCAGAAATGCAAAACCTCCCTAGATCTAGCTGAATGACAGAAACAGTGAAGTGAGGTACAAGGACATGCTGGATGGATAAAGCAAATATTCCTCCCCATGAGGCAAGAGCATCCCACTTAATGGAGAAGCACAAACCAGAGAGAAAGTTGACTATAATTATTATTATTAATTATTATTACCCCCACCTAGGAAAAGGTGGGTCCCAAAGTAGGCAGAGACACCACCATCTATTGACAAAATCCTTTGATGGTCCAATGGTACCTCTGAGAATCAGGATTTCGAATATAACTTGTAGTAAAATAACTGTGATCCTCCTGATCCTCTAGATCTAATAGCTCCCTAAGTTACTTACCCATCATGCTCAGCCTGTGCAGAAACGCTAACACCATCCATTTAGGAAAGGGATCCTTAGCTGTCAGAAGCTTTTAATTCTAACATGAAACTCAAAAATGCCACCTTTCCTAAAAGGAAGGAAATCATGAGTGCTTAGCCTGGCCCTGCAATTAGGAAATGACTCCCACTAATTGGGTAATTGTGTACCTAAGTGGCCAATTTGTGTGGGCAAATTGAAGGCATGATATATATATAAATCAACCTGCTTGTAAAATTTTTGTCCCATTAAACCTGACTGTCACTGGGTGTCAATCACAAGATCAGCCAATCATATCCACCTCATTCTGAGTGAATCCTTTTAGTCAAAGTGACTTTTTCAGATTTCAAAAATAAAATGAAATGGGTGGTGCCTGTGGCTCAAAGGAGTAGGGCACTGGCCCCATATACCGGAGGTGGCAGGTTCAAAACCAGCCCGGCCAAAAATTGCAAAAAGAAAAAAAAAAATTACATGAAATGCATTTTACTTTAACATAGTTCAAGCAATGTTGTAACTGTGGCCACCCATAAGAAATCACGGACTCCACTTTCGGCTCAAATTAGATTAGATGATTTATTACACCTGCACAGGTGGGTCGCTGCCCCTAAGGGCAGATGGCAGTGAAGAGAAAAGCAGGCAGCCCTTTATACCCTTTCTATTGCCATACAAGCAAGCAAAAAACAAAAGCAGAACTTGGTGGTTGGCGGGGTTACAGTCGGGGGGTGGGGTGGCTACAGTGTGGTAGTTGGCATGGAAACAGTTTGAGAAACATAGTAGCCTACAAGACAGTTTGCAACAGTTTGTAACCTGGGGAACTCAGTAACCTGGGAAACTCTGCTTGAGTGAGTTTTTACCATTGTTTGGCAAGGGAGTCAGGGAACTCAGAGAGAACTTCCTTGTCCAAAACCTGTTCTCAGAATTAACCCAATAAGGGTGGAGGGACTTTGAGACGGACAGGGACTCAGGCTGAAACAGCTAGGGACCTTTAGTGGTCTTCTTGCTAGGTCTGTTACTACAGTAAAAAAAGAAAAGTGAAACAAATATGGAAAATTATTAACAATAATAAGATTTAGGTGGTGGCTACGTGGGCTTTTGATATTCGAGTCTCACTGATGATGCAAAATAATAATGTATAGATTATATGACACCTAGTATTAAATGCAAATCATGTTGTCTTCCTAGAAAAAAAGTCTAGAATCCCTGAGCTGTGGATTCTTATGAATGGCTGATGCTGCCTCCTCTGAGAGGGAAAGTCAGTTCTTATCACTAAAGGAGGAGGTATGAGCTTCCAAAAAGAGGGTGTTCAATAGGGATGAAGGACATTGAAAATGTTCTAAGGTTCTGTTTATGGGTCTCCATAGCTACCATAGGCCAGACTCTGTGCTATGCACTTCACATACATTCTCTCATTAAATCCTAGAACAGCTCTATGGAGAGGATATTGTTTAATAGCCTCATTTCAAAAACAAGGAAACTGAGGCACAGAGACATCAAGAGACTTCCATAAGTCCAGAGAGACACCAAGTGCCAGAGTCAAGATTCAGACCCACCTCCTTCTCCCCCATCTCTTGCCTCTAATCTATTCCCAAGTTTTGTGGATTCTAACTCCTTAATTCCTTTCAAATCAAGTCATTCTCTCCATCCTCACCGCCACTAGCCTGGCTCTGAACATCATCACTAACAACAGGTGTCTTCAGGTTGACTGAAGTCAACAGTTTTCAGGTTGACTTCCTCTCTGCCATATTACAGCCAGGCTGCTATTCCTATACTGCAAATACGAATGTGTCACTCCTCCAGCTAAAATGCTTTTGTTGGCTCAATACCTGTGGCTCAAGTGGCTAAGGCACCGGCACCAGCCACATACACCTGAGCTGGCGGATTCAATTCCAGCCCGGGCCTCCCAAACAACAATGATGGCTGCAACCAAAAAATAGCCTGGCATTGTGTCAGGTGCTACTTGGGAGGCAGGGGCAGGAGAATCACTTGAGCCCAGGAGTTGGAGGTTGCTGTGAGCTGTGATGCCACGGCACTCTACCCAGAGGCAACATCTTGAAGCTCTGTCTCAAAAATAATAACAATAATAATAATAATAAAATAAAATAAAATGTTTTTGTTCTCCTGATGGAATTCAAACCCCTTTGCATAGCCAACCAATCATATCACAGTCTCTCCCAGAAAACCTTAGAGAAGTCACTAGAACTCTACTCTATTCAATCAGGCTGGCATCTTCTACACACCAATAAGACTGCTCTTGTTGACATTCCCGGGTAACTCCGTGGTGCTAAGCCAGCAGTCACTATGAGTCTTCATTGCAGTCATGCTTTGAGTATCCTCAACAGTTTATTGCCCCTTCTTTCTAGGGCTTTTCTCATACTTGATTCCTATATACCACGCTCCTAATTTCCTCCGCTTCCTCCCTGGCTGCTCCTTCTTTCTATTCCAGGGTCCAGTCGTTGAACCTCTTCTCTGTTTTTCACACTTATTTACTCAATGGTCTTACACAGCACCATGGCTTTAAATACCGCCTGTACAGTAATGGCTTTGCAATGTGATGCTCCAGCTCTAACCTCAACCCTAAACTTCCAGAATTGACTTTGTAACTACCTAGTAAATTCTCTGCTTGAGTGTCCAATAGGAATCTTGAACCCAACATGGCCTAAAACTATCGACTCCACAACTTACCCCAAACCTGCTCCTTCTGCATAGCACATCAGCTAGTTCTTTCTGTCCTGCTTGCAAAAGATGTCTGAAATCAGACCACCCTTCCCTACTTCCTTCACAGCACTGTGGTTCCAGCCCCCATGGTTTTTCACCTCACTACTAACATCACATTGGCTGTTTTCACCCTTATTCCCACTGTCACTCTTACTACAGATTGATCTTTTCAAAGCATAAATCTGACTGTGTTATTCCCCTTCTCCACACCCTCCTCTCCTGGGGCCTGCTGGTTTCACTTTCCACTCAGAAGAAGAATCCTAAATCCCGCTCAACCTCAGTTCTTTCTTTCTATTCTCCCCCATTGCACACAAAATATAATTATGCCTTAGCCAGCCTCTTAACCATATTTTATATCCTTCTTAGTTACCCTAATGTAATTACATCCTACAATGCATGAGATTTCCCCTCTGATCAATAAATATTACCCATTAAACAATAATAACCACAGTTTCCATTTACTGAGTGTTTACTGTGTGCTACCCATTTCTCTCATTTGGTCAGCTTCAATCTAGAATTTAGGAAATCTCAGCCATGTCTGGAATTGTTCCACTGGGGCTCAGAAAAGTGTTCAATTTTATTTTTCATCAGCCAAATGTAGTGTCCGCAGTAAGTACTGGTCACATAGTGACAAAAAAAAAAAAAAAGCAGACACAGCGTATTAGTTTTGTCTTATTTGGCACAAATGTCTCCTACATCCTGAGCCCTGCCGCCCTCTGACATGTGACTTTTGGGAGATACCCAAGCCCATTTCAGAAGTGGTGGTAAATAGACACTATTTTGCCAAAGCTGCATGCTGTTTTCCCCGATTTTAGCAAGTCAGACAGACTGGAATGAAGCTCCCTTGTTGACTCAAATTCACCAGAAAGAACCAGATAAGTCCTTAACGTGGGCCTTGCTCTCCTCGACTCCAGTCTGAGGGAAGTGTGGCAAGCTCTGCTAGATGCCTAACATCCACTATCACACTCTTCTTTACTAAGAGGATCTAGATGTTCGTCCCCCAGGGTGACTGACAAACATCTTTCCCAGATGCCCTTGTAGTGAGGATGAAGCATGTGACCCAGTGTTGGTCAATGAGGTGTAAGTAGAAGCCTCCTGGGTGGTGATTCTGGAAGAGCAACTGTTTTCCTGATAAAAATGGAATAAACACAGAAACCTCAAAATGTTTCTAGTGACCCACACATTCCATTTCAAGCCCTGAATGTAAATCTTATCTGATATTTCCTGTTATAATCCCTCTCTACCTGATTCTGTCAATCATCTCACTGGACAAAGAGTAGGAAAGGACGGTCATCTTCCTCCGTGAGGGTGCTGCTCTTTCCCACACTCACAAATCAACCAACTTTGCACCATCTTCTTTGAGTGTTTCATTAACAGATATTTACTGTGCACCTACTATGTTCAGGAAGACGTCAATAGTGAACAAAATTCCCCAGCTCATAATTGATCAACTCTTCTGTGCACATATGGAGGTAAATTTCAACGGAGATCAAGGAGGCAGGAGGAGGGAGTTGGCCTTGGGTAAATTCACCTGACGGGTAGGATGCACACTCTCTGGGTAAAGGGCACACTTGTAACTTTGACTTAAAATGTACAAAAGCAAATTTTGTAACCAAAATGTGTATATCCTGTCATATTCTGAAAAAAAAATCCCCCATTCACCATTATGTGGATCTGGATGCTTATTAGCGGGGGGTGTTTGGGGTATTTTGTTTTTTGTTTTGTTTCTTAAACGACAGAAACTTACGTTCTCACGGTTTTGGATGCTAGATTTCCAAGGTCAAGGTGCCAGCAGGTCCTTTTCTGGTGAGGGCTCTTTTCCTGGCTTGCAGACTCCCAGCTGCTCAGAATCCACACATGGCAAAGAGAGTGAGATCTCTTCTATCTCTTCTTTCCTTTTTTTCTTTTTTGTTCACATATATTTGCATTATTTTATTTTTGAGACACAGTATCACTATGTCGCCCTCGGTAGAGTGCCATGGTGTCACAGCTCACAACAATCTCCAACTCTAGGGCTTAAGCGATTCTCTTGCCTCAGCCTCCCAAGCAGCTGGGACCACAGGCACCTGTCACTATGCTTGGCTATTTTTATTTTGTTGTTGTTGCAGTTGTTATTGTTGTTTGTCAGTCCAGGGCCGGGTTCAAACCCACCAGCCTCGGTGTATGTGGCTGGCACCATAAACACCGTGCTACAGGTGCCGAGCCAACTTTTTTTTTTTACTTTTATTGTTAATTGACACATAACAATATCTAACATGGTAATTAATAATTTCCACTAGGACTTTCTGTGTGCTGTGGCACTGTGCACACATCCTCTTCCCTCTGTAGGAAATT
This sequence comes from Perodicticus potto, assembly GCA_963574655.1. NCBI lineage: Eukaryota > Metazoa > Chordata > Mammalia > Primates > Lorisidae > Perodicticus > Perodicticus potto. The sequence continues at coordinate 91,209 of CAUYRH010157108.1, read as the reverse complement.
CCTCGTAGCTGATGACCTTTATTTACAACTGCCAAGTTTGGGCCAGATTTTATTACTGTTCAAGTTTTTCATGGAGTCTTTTGTGCTTTTCTGAAGTTGAGGAAGGTTGAATATAAAACTAGTTGGAATTTCCTTATTGAAAGTATCCTGTTATAAAGAGGTCAGATTAGATAATTTTTTTTTTTTTTTTGAGACAGAGTCTCACTCTGTTGCCCAGGCTAGAGTTCCCTCACATCAGCCTAACTCACAGCAACCTGGGTTGCTCAAGTGATCCTCCTGCCTCAATCTCCAGAGGGACTATAGGCCTGTGCCACCACAGTCAGCTAATTTTTCTGTGTCAGTAGAGACAAGGTCTCACTCATGCTCAGACTGATCTGGAACTCCTGAGCACAAGGGATCCTCCCACCTCATCCTTCCAGAGTGTTGGGATCATAGGCGTGAGCCACAGTGTCCAACTAGATTAGATAGTTATTAAAGTTTCTTAAGGATCTAATAGTCTGAGTTCTACATGATTTTTCTCTTTTCCCCAATTGCCCTTCGCTGTCTCCACACCCCCCCCCCACACACACACACACCTTGCCCATTAAGGAAAAATTAGGGGCATACAAATACCACATTGCCTTTGAATCTATACATGAGACCAAGAATAGAAGATAAATGCCATTTTTGAAAACAAGAGAGGATAACAGCTGAATAATTGAAACTAAAAACAACTTTGGTGTTTTTGTCTTTATAATTCTCTTTCAACACAAAGATTATCTCTCTTTCCAGAAAAAAAATCTATATATCTGTTTCACAGAAATTATTCATCTGAGAAATGTCTGGAGATGCCTAAGTGTGAAGCATCAGTTGAGAGAATCATTTCAATCAACTCCCGTGTCCAGGTATGAAGATGCTTCGAGGAGACAAGGACAGCTAAACCTTTGGTTTGGCAGATTCATCTTCTCCCCACAAGGAGGTCCTTCAGGAAAAAACAATAAAATCTTCCCAAGTAACTTAACTCTGCACTCACTACAACAGGTTTCTCAACCGGTGCTACTGACACTGGGGCTGGACCACATTTGTCACTGAGGAGCAGGCAGGTGCACGGTAGCAACTTCAGCGTCATCCCTGGCTTCCACTCACTAAATGCCAATAGTGGCTTCTTTGCCCTGCCCCTCCCACTTTCAGTTGTCCCAACTCACTGACACTCATCGCCACTCACAGGGGCAAGAGGCCACCTTGTGCACAAAAAGTAAGCCCAACCTTCACCACACATAGAATAATAATGTAGAGGTAATTGCATCACCAGAGAAAAAATGCATGCGTGTGTATTTATTATTCTAACTAAAAGACTCCTTAAGACAAAAACTACACATGTTCCTTGAATGCAGCCCTCTTCTAGTTCCCTCAGCATTCACAAAGGCTCTTTAGCCAATTCTTCCCCTCCTCACTGCCATCTCTCATGTTCCTTAAGTCACAGAGTCAGCACCTTCTGTGTCTCTCTTTCTACTCAAGGCTTCAAATCTCATCTTTATCCTGATGGCTCCACACTTTGTCTCTGGCCCAGACTTCCACTCTGAATTCCAGACTTGTGTACCCAGCTATCTCCTTGACATCTTTCCTTGGATGTCTCCCAATAGCTCACACTTAACAAATCTAAGAAAAATCTCTAGTTTCGACTTTCCCAAAATTGTTTCATATCCAATCTTGCCTCATTTAAGAAAATGCCACCAACATCCCTGAAATTACCCAAATGAGTAATCAAGGAGTCATCCTTAGGGGATCCCTCCATCCTTTCTCCCAAATCTAGTCCATCAGCACATCCTAAATCCAGCCTCTTCTTCATCTCTCTCTGCTGCTGCTGTTCCCATCCCAGACCAGAGGCCGATCCATACTTAACTCCAGGAAGCATCGTTTATGTTACTGTATAATGAATGATACCCCCTGGAGTTGTGCAATCAATTTGCAGGATTCTCATCCTAAATCTGATTCCCAATTACAACCTATCAACATCTCTCACCAGGATGAATGCAATGACTTCCTAACAAGTCTCCCTGCTTCCACTCTGACCCCAACAGGCATTTATCTTTTATTCTTGGTCTCATACATAGATTCCAAGGTAACGTGGCACTTCTATATTATTGTTATTTTTCCTTAATGGGCAGGACATGTGGGAGTGGACAGTAGAGGACAATTGGGGAAGAGAGAAATTTGCATAAAACTCAAAATATTATGTGATCTTCTGAAAAAAAAAAAGTACACTTCAGTATATGTTGAGTATGTCACTCTCCAACATGAAACCCCTTAATAGTTTTTCACTGCTCATCACGTAACATTGAAACTCCTCTCTGTGATCCCAGGGTTTGCCTATCTGGCTCCCCTAAATCTCTCCAGTCTTAGTTAGCTCTTGACCTCTTTGCTCCATTTTAACAAATTTTCTTTCAGTTTCCCATATACAGCAGAACCTCCATAGCAGACCACTCCCCTACATTGACCACCTTCTTAAGCTATTTTCATAGACTGGACTTGCACCATATGCACGTATCAGCACGGTAGGCCTATTTCCTAATGTTGACCACCTTCATATGTTGGCCAGTTTGTTACAGACCCTTGGGTGGTCAAATTGACAGAGGTTCTACTGCATAACAAATTCTTTCCTGCCCCAGGGTCTTTGCACATACTGCTTTTGTTACCTGGAATATTCCTACCATTCCAGAACCCTCAGTATTCCTCACGGGACTCAATCCTTCTCATTTCTCAGTCTCCATTTAAGTTCACCTAAGCCCACTAAATAGGTGCCCACTTTTTTATTCTTTACCACAGCATACTGTTTCCCTGAGATCATCCTCACATTTATATATCATCTGCTTTGCTCATGGTTGCACTGCCAGCAGGTAGCATAGTACTGAGGTCATATTACATGCTTCTTAAGTTAAATGAACACATAAGTGATAGCACTAGGAGATGACAAGTGTTAATATTTGGTGTACACAATTGCTAAACCTTAATCATATTTTATTTTAACATTCTTATTTCCTTACTAAGGATTTTCCTTACTAGGATTTAGGATGTAGTAGGGAAAAAAATACATGAACACTTAAAAAGTATACTTGATTCAATTCTCAGATCAAACGTCATCTCCATAGAAAGGATCTCCAGGCTCGGCACCCATAGCTTAGTGCTTAGGGCACTGGCCACATACACCGTGGCTGGTTGGTTTGAACCTGGCCCGGGCCTGCTAAGCAACAATGACAACCGCAACAACAACAACAACAAAAATAGCCAGCTATTGTGGTGGACGCCTATAGTCCCAGCTCCTTGGGAGGCCGAGGCAAGAGAATCACTTAAGCCCCAAAGTTTGAGGTTGCTGTGAGCTGTGATGCCATAGCATTCTACCACTCTGTCTCAAAAAACAAAAAAAGAAAAAAGGAAACCCAGCCACACCAATGAAAGGAGATGCTAGTTTGGGTTCCTACTGTATCACCTTATTTTCGTTTTCTCATTTCATCTTCGTTAGCTGAATTATCTTTTATTTGTGTATTTACTTACCTGTCTCCCCGGTGAGAATGTAAGTTCCCAGGGACCAAGTTTCTCCTGTTTGATGCTAGCTGCCCAATGCCTAACAGTTCCCACATTATAGAAGGCACCCAATAAATGTTTGTTGAATGATAAATTACCATCTATAGTTTTGTCATCTATGAAGTGTTCTGAGCCAGATGTCAGGTGGAATTCAAGAGAAACTGTAATTGCACTTAGCATTTTTAGGGCACTTCCAGCCGCACAGAGACACTAAAGTGCTGCAGACAGACTCCGTCCACGGCTGTCATGTGCACTTGCTCCAGCCCCTGCAGAACCTGGAGTGACCTCTGCACTGATGCTGGATGAGGGCTTGGCCTTTCCAGTCTGAAAATGGGGCCTGTGTCTCATCTTTCCAGGAGAACAACTCTTGCTTTCTCTCTAATCAGATTGACAGCAAACTTCAGCCACAATCAGTGAACTTGATGCCCTGGGACCAGGATCACGTGACTTAAAAATGAAGAAGCTATGAGGCCAGTAGATGAATAAGAGAAAGAGGCTGAGGCTGAGGCCTCCTGTCTCAAGTCAGAAGTAGGGCAGTGAGACAGGAGAGAGGCCAGGGAGCTGGAATACTAGCCTGTTCAGGACTTTTCCTTTTCTTATTCTAATCAGTGGAAATAATGGCTTATTTGCTAACCAGCCTAACCAGAGATAAAAAGAAGAAAATGATGCTTCATTGTCTCAACTCATGATGTCACTAACCAGACATTACAGACTGGCAACTCTTGGGCCAAGTCTAGCACAAGTAGGTATGTTCTGTTTGGCCTGCATGGCAAATTTTATATTTAAAAAAAAAAAAAAAACTAATTTCTTACTTCTCCTCTAAAATTAGAAGTTCTGGCAACACCAAACCCGTATTCCCACGTGAACAGGCACTGCAGACTTGGATGGGATTGTTACCCCCTCATTTCCTACCTGGCTCCCTTCATTTATTGATAACACCCACCTGGCCCCTGAAGGCATTTGAGTTTGTGATCTCTCTTCCCAAGGGAAAGGTTCCTTATCTCCCTCTGCTCAGATTTCCAAAGAATGAGCATTTTCCAAAATGTCCACCCTCGGGAGGAGGTCCCAAAGAGATAGTTTCAACCTCTGGCTCCATCTCTCCCAGCTCCGAGCTAATCTGAGCAAGACTCCCGAGGACCCTCCTGGAGAGCAGGTTCACTTTGGCCTCCATGGGTCTCTGAGACAGACAGCAAGGCTTCTTCTGTGCTTCTCAGCATTCAGCCCCCCAGGTCAAGCTCTTCGCTGGCCCCCTCCTAAGAAAATCACAAGGTAATAAAGTGGGCAGTGATTCTCTGTTGAGCTCACTGGGCAAGAGCACTCAGAGGCCGCTTTGCCACCCAGTGCAATTAGGGGACGGCTCAAAGAGCCAGGTATGTGGGAAGGTAACAGGAGACTTCAGACCCAAGCCTTATTCTCCAATCCGGTTTTACCAGGGTACCCACTCTTTGGGACTTGGTAAGCCTTAGCAATGAATGTCATACTTCAGTTCTCCTTCTTGCAACCATTCCCTTCTGATTTGAACCAAGACAGCAGGAAGGAGCAGGATCCAGAATCCCTACCTTCCAATGTATCTCGAAACAGAGTCCTTGGCAAAGTCTGGGGTGGTGGTGGGTTCTTAAAGTCAGAATAAATGTGGTGAGTCTTCCTGAAGTGTTCAATTTTCTCAAAGATTTGGGGAGTGTGTTTTAGACTTTTTGAGCTTTCGTGTGCATATCCAAGTACAATCAATGAAAGATCATTTTTCTTGCTTCACCAGTCTCGTGAAGTTTTTCACGTGTGAATATATGAAGCATGTAATTTCTTATGTGTGGGGAAGGGGTTGGGTAATTAGGTGCTTTGAGTTACCACAGTGTAAGCTGAAGCTGCAGTGAAGTAAATAGAATCTGCAGGAAAAGCAAAGATGGTGATAATGTCACTAGATTTCAGAATGCCTGGCGACAATCCAAAGTTTTATTTTCCCCAATTTACATTCATTTTCCACAATGATGAGATCCCAATAACACAAAAATACCAAACTTTATTTTATGTCTGTTTGAACAATTTTAGTGTCACTGTTCAGACACCTTCTTTGTAGAATAGTATTATGTTGTCAATTTGAAATATGCTTTAGCGTGTAAAAGCCCAGAAGTTGGAAGATGAAGCATGAAACCTTCAAAAACAAGAACAGTGACAAGGAAAAGTTAAAATAGCCCATATCAGCTCTTTCCACACAAGATTAACAGTAAGGCAAAGAAAGCCTTCCCATTCATAATCCTGAACTGGTGATAGGTCACACAATATAGACTACAGCTCAATTGCTTACTTAAAATGGAAGTCTTTGATAAACTCCCACAATGCCCAAGTTTTGGTCGCTAAACACCATTCCCTGCTAAAAGGAACCTAGGCTTTTTTAAAAATGGCTGACTTGAGGTTTGGGGTATAAAATGTACAAAATAAGCCTGGAATATTTTACAGCAACATCAAGGAAGCTATCAAAATTTAACGGGGTCAAGTTACTTATCTGCTGCCTCTCATCTCCATGTCCACTGCCCTATACACTGCATGTAATGTTGGTTAGGACACTGCAAACCAAATTTGGCAGAGTCCCTTGCCACATGGCTTTCTGTTAAGCTCTGCTCATAGGTGACAGTAGAGAAGGAAGGGACACTGGAGGTTCTTTCTGTTTCCCTGCTCCTATTAGTAGGTGCCCAGGGCAGCATTTAGCTCCAATCTCCAGCTTCTGTGAACACTCCCAGCACCAGCCCTGCTGCCTCCCCATTGAGGTCCTGATAATTCTAAGTCTCCCTTTCCATTCCCTGATAATTCTAAGGTCCTGATAATTCTAAGTCTCCCTTTCCATTCCCTTTTCTGGAGATGAAACCAGAGCTAAATGGGGGAGGAGTCCATTCATGTTCCCACTACTTTGTCTTCACTCTCTCTCTAGTGATAATTAGATATTGTCTTCTAGGCATTGAATTATATTAACTGTTAATTTTCTACACATTTATTGACATGACATTATATATTTTTCATCAAACATGATAAACCCTGGGGAAAAAAGTTTTGTCTCTGGTGATGCAATGGCCTCTACATTATTATTCTATGTACTTGGATTGTACTTGGGTATGCACCTGAAAGCTCAAAAAGTCTAAAAGACACAAAGTCTTATTTTTATAATTATATACCTAAAAGATATCAGCCAGAACGGCATTATTTTGTTCTTGTTGTTGTTGTCGTCGTCGTCATTGAAACAGGGTCTCGCTCTATGGCCCAGGCTGCAGTACAGAGGCACGATCACGGCTCACTGCAGCCTCCAATTCCTGGGCTCTGGTGAACCTCTGACCTCCCATGTCCTGGGAGTACAGGAGCGAGCCACTGCACCTGGCCAACAACGGCAGCATTCACCAATAACACTTTGTCCAAAGAAGCTGGCCTCCTGTTTTTTTTCACTATTCAGTGGAGTGATTATAAAAAGTCGCAAAATTATTGTGAGTGTTTTTTTTAATACTAGCTTTTTAATAAAACTGAGAGACACTCTGAGAGCTTATTCTATTACACAGCTATCTATTGAGGGGAGGTGTTAAGTTTAGAGCTTTTATTCTTTTTTTAAGTTTAGAGCTTTTAAACTCTAGACCAAATCATTGTATTTCCTCAAGGGTATTAGAAAGACATTAAGATAAGGTAGATTCTGGAAGTGGCGAATTAATTCCTCCCTTGCTCAGTGTCAAGAAGGGGCTTGTGGAGTGGGTTTGTTTAGCTGTTTCTGTTCAAGCCTGAACACTTTCAGCAGCAGCTACAAGGTCAAACCAGAAACATTTTTAGCACCTGCGATAAGTCACTGCCACCAAAATGGTGTTCAGGAGTCGGAGAAAGAGGGTTTATCATGGAGATTATGAGTCGTTCGTGACTCTTATTGAATTTACACGTGACAAAAATTACAGCCTTAGTAATTTAAAAAAATCATCAGCCATTTTCTTCACGGCAACTGTCCTGTGCTGAGTATGTCTAGGACGGGGCGGTAGGTCAGGTGGCCACCATGGGATGTGCCACCCAAGCAATGCGACTTCTCCACAAGCACATACTGGTCAAAATCACCACCAGAGCCAGGCTGTGCTGCTCCACTGCTCGGACAGCGTCTGGGGGAGGCTCGCCTCTGCGGTTACCCTCATCAATCAGTGAGTAACCCATTGGATTTCAGTCCACATATTTGTACTAGTTTGGACTACTTAACTGTTACATCAAGACAGAGAAGAGAGAGGGCTTGGCTACTGAACTGTCTCATTATCTCTATTCAAATCAGCTAATTGAACAAGACAGTCTAATCTTTAAGATTCATAAAAGTGATCCTAAAACTCTTTGGTGTCTTGACATTGTACTTCAGACAAAAATCTACATTCCCTGACTGTGTCCAAGGAGGCCCTGAAGATCTAATCCCGAGTAAGTCTCATCACACTCTCCACGTGCCAGCCACACTGACCTCTTTTTCATTTTTCCAAAGAGATGAGATCCTTTCCCACCAAGAAAGCTTGACACACTCTCTCCCACTGTTTGGAAACTTCTTCCCCAGTTCTTTTCGGGCTGCCTCCTTGTCATCCATCAACTCCCCCCAAACCCCAAGTCTTCAGGGGATATCCCCTGACCACCCTTATCAGAAGTGGCCCCATGCTGCATTCTATCACACCGTTATGTACTTTTCCAGGAAACAGATCACAGGAAGCTGATATCCATCTTCTCTGCTAGGTGGCAGAGCTTCATGAGAGGAAGAACCATGATTGTTTAGCCTATAGGTCAACAAACGTTTTTTCTGTAAAGGACCCGATAATAAATACTTTAGGCTTTGCAGGCTACCCAGGCTCTATCCCAACTACTCAACTCTGCTGTTGTGCTACAAAAATGGTCATAGACAAGCCAATGAGGGTGACTATATTCCAACGACCCTCTATTGATAAATTCCTGAAGCAGGCCAGATTTGGCCCATGGCCATAGTTTTCTGACTCCTGATCTAGCCCTTTGTTATTCCTCAAAGCCAAGCACAACACCTGCCCCATAGCGAGTGTGGCAGATGCTCACTGGATGAGGACACAGGGGAGAAGCCCTGCAGTCAGGCTACACTGAGGTTTGGATAAACTTAGGCTCCAGAGACAGGCTTTCTCTCCATATTCTACTCCAAGTCCTTCCTCTACTCAATTTCGCTCCTCTCTGTTCCTCAACATTTCCCCAGACGGACTTTCATTTGCTGTTTGACAACTCACTCTCCTCCTTGAGCTTCACTGAATCTTATCTCAGAGCTATTGTTCTGCTGTCAAATCATCTGTGATTCATCTCTCATTGACTAGGATTGAACAAGAATGTTTTCACTCTTATCACTTCTATTCCACTGTATGCAGCAGTAATCTGCATAACATTTTTTTCCAGTAAAAAGAAAGGAAATTAAGAAGGCGGTTGAATTCTGTATACGAACATTGGTGTGTCCTTTTTGGACAGCAATTTTCCAGTACCTATTAAAATTTTACGTGTGCTTCCCCTTCAATGCAGCCATTTGTGGGATTTTCCTTCCTTTGGGACATCTCCTAATTGTAGGAGAATTCTATTTGATGTAGTGTCAAGATGGGAGGTAGACCTCCTTCTGTGATTAGCCAACCCCACACGGACTAACAATGGTACCCTCATTGTCCTCTACCCTAGGTTAACTTCTATTCTCTGCTGCCTCCAAAGGAAGCTTACACAGAACTGATCTGAAAGGATGTTGTAGTCTTGGAGGTGGAAGCTCTGACATTGTTCTCCATAGTCCCCTCCTGATTTTCATGCCCTCCCCTTGGGTACGGACTGGATTTAGTGACTTGCTAAATAGAAAATGGCAAAAGTAACAAAATGTCACTTCCAAGATTAGGTTACAAGATCCTTCTCAAAAGGGTTTCTCTGCTCAAATAAGTTTGAAAAGTACTATATCCAATATAGTCCCTCTTGAAGAATCATTGTATATAAACCAATTTAAGACTGGTCAGCACTCAAAAAAAACCTAGCTTATTTATTTAACCTAGAATTTATTTAAACATGGAACCCTCTCTCTCCTTTTTACCCACTAACCTCCTTTGAAAGACACTTTCAGAAACAAAATAATTCCTGGGTTACCAAACTTGCAATATTGCCTCATCCTGGGTATTCCTATAATGTTCCCTGAGCCTAATATGTCCTTCAACAGTGAAATACTGGGTCCAAGTTAAAGCTTATCAACAACCTCAACTACATCCTGAGAGAAGTATGCAAAGCCCTTTAGGCCGTCTCCAGGACTTGGTGTGAGTCCATGTCTGCATTCTTTATGTTTTACTAAACCAAATATCAACATGCCTGTCCCTCTTCCATGCCCATGCACTCTGTGGAGCCCGACTGTGTCCCATCAACCATCATCCAGCGCGGGCTCGCCATGGAGCTCAGGACCTCACTCAGCTTGTCCTACAGTAAACTCACCTCCATCCTCTGTCCTATGATCATCGCTACTCCACTTGGGAAAGCTGAAACGGCGAGCCCACATTTGCAACCCAGTCTCCTGATATGTGAGATTTGCCTACCTCCTCACCAAGCTATTTCCTTCTGTTAGGTGGGTACACAAGGAGGGCTGGGGACAGACTTGAAAACCTATGACTTCAAAAAAAAAAAAAAAAAAAACCAAAGGGAAGGCTCTGGGAGAAAAAGCACCATACGGCTTTGATGTTAAAATAGGGCACCCTGTCCTTTGGGGACTGTAAGTTTGGAAATACTTCTGAGAGCTTACAGCTGCTTTGTCAAATTTTCCACCTCAGGGCTAATCCCAAACAGAAAAGAAACCAGCATCATCTGCCCAGAACGCACCCTCATGTGCATCCCGGACTACCGGACAAATCCTTCTAATGTTGTGTGACTCTGGCCGGGGGATTTGTCCATCAGCCCCAACCCTCACTGTCCATCTCCCTCTCCCTTCTCAAAGCCATTTGACAGCCATGGCAGCCAAGAGGTTTTCTCTCTGTTTGGATTTGTCTCCTTCACGCTTCACACCTCCCACCGTGCCCTCACTGGCTGTCAGTTCCATTTGGCTCATCAGTCTTGCTCTCAAATCGCTTTTGTTTCTTGCCTTTGACTTATCTGAGACTCTCATTACTTGAATCGCTCTCGCTTGCGCTCCATGTTTCCCATTTGGCCGCCCGGCAGCCGCCATCCGTCTCACTGCAGCTGCTGCCTCCACCACCTGGCCCCCTCGTGGGGGAGTTTATCCTTCATGGCTGTCTTGTTCCTAATATGTGTCATAGACTTTGGATCATTTTCACAAGGCACAATTTTTCTTCTTGTTGTATTTGGGACTTTTGTCCCCACTCAACAATTCACTTCATTGTTTTTCCTTCTCCCCATTTTCCCCAGGACCTCATTCCCAGTATTTACAGAGACAGTTTGCTAAGTGTCGCTTCCACTCCCTTCGCCTCTGTGGTTTCCCCTGGATCACAAAGTACCTGATTAGTAAGGCTGAGGGTGCCCATTAAATGGCAGGCGCAGCTCTCGGAGAGGAGCTGTATCTCCAGTTCATCTCCTCAACCCTAGGTAGTTGCTACAAAAATGGAGCCCTATACCCTGGACAACACCCTCCTCACCCACAGTGAGGTCACAAGTCCCCACGCCTGTGAGAAGTGTGCATCCCAGACAGAAAGGAAAACACTGCTGTGGTTTGAATGTATCCCCCAGAGTACATATGTTGGAAACATAATCTCCAATGCAGGCTGGAAATGTAATCTCCGATACAACAGTGTTCAGGGGTGAGACCTGTAAGCGGTGATTAGGTCGCAAGGGGCTCTGCACGGATGAGTAAATTAATGTCCTGTGGTGGGAATGGCTCATTATAGTGGAAATGGGCTCATGATGAAAAGATGGCTTGTCTCCCTCTCTCTCTTCCCCTCTCTCTTTCTCATGATTCTGTCCTCTTCACCTTCTGCCTTCCATCGTGGGATGATATCGTGAGAGGACCAAATGTGAGCCCCTGGACCTCGGACACTCCAGCCTCCTGAACTGTAAGAAATAAATCTCTGGTCTTTATTACCTTCCCAATCTGTGGCATTGTCTTATAGCAACAGAAAACAAAGACAGCACCCACTGCCAAAGATCTCCACCACCTCAGATGGTTTCCAGTCCTCCCAACGGCCAGGTTTGCTCAGAGCTTGTGGTGGGAAGCGCACGGCTGAGGACGCTGTGAAGAATGCAGACCTGAGGCGCAGGGGGCAGCAGGAGCTGAAGGAGGAGCACTTTCTCCCTCACCCCTGTGAGTAGAGCCCTCACCTGGGGAGCCAGACGCTCTGGGGCCTGAAGGAATGTTCTCTGTGAGAGACAAACGTGACTCTGTGAGAGAGGAATGTTCTCTCTTCTTTCTGAGGAGGGGGTACCAATCTCTTGTTCTTGGGCTGACTACCTCTTCTCACAAGAGCTGCTTAAAATAATAGAATGAGTGTCTATGTTAAGATCTCAAATTCTTGGTTTGCATCCTGGTTCTAAGCAGTTACAGCATCTCAATGTTTCTGAGCACCAGGGTTTTCACATGTAAAACGGGAATCATGACAAATTATAGCAGGAAGTGAGATCATTGTTACAAAGGAGAGCACCTGGAACATCCTGGTAAAGTATAAAATGATGAATTTTCTTCACCAGGGATGGGGGAGAGGCGAACCATCATCAACATGCTCACATTATTTATGACAATATAAAAATAATATCTTTTAACACCTATTAAGTGTGTACTGGGCATTGGTATTCTCAGCACCTCACACATATTAACTCATTTTATCTTCAGAACAGCCCTACAGGGTAGACACTTGGAGTATCTCGTGCATAGAAGAGGAAACTGAGGCACAGAGTAAGTGTAACGATGTACTCAAGGGCACACAGCTGTGCAGCTGCATCACAACGTAAGACAGGTGCTGTGTCAATAGCTATCACTCCTGGATACTCCACTTGGCTTCATTTACTCTCCACCAGAGGTAGCCCAAAATTCAGCAAGGCCCTGGCAAGCATTGGCAAGCTACTGCTTGTGTCTGTTCCATTACTTGATTCAAACATTCTGCCATAGTGGGAAAACTTCTCTTCCATCACAGGTACGTGAGCAGCAATTATAAGCTTATTTTTAAATTCTTATTAACTAATTATGGGCTAAAAAAAAAAAACCATGGCATATATGAACCACATCAGCTGTTGCTCCTTTTTAATCTCTGAGTCCCATCTGCTGGCTGAAATAATAAGTCATGTGAACAAAACAATAAATAATGCTGCTTATTGGCTGCAGTTTCTCTTAGTCGAGGGCACAGTCCTGAGCTGAAGCAATTAAGTCATATCATGCACGCATTAAGCTTTTATGTATATTCTACTGGGTGTTATTTGTTCTAAGTCAATACCCCAATTGATATCCCAATAGCTTTCAATATCCCAATTCACAAGTGCTATGAATGAAGTTCTCCAAAACATGCTGGCAAAGATGCTAAGCCACCAGCGCCCTCATAAATGGTGCAAGTACTATTGAAAGCAAGAAAGTGGTTTGGCAGTTTCTTAAAAAGTTAACCACATTCTTACCATATCAACCCAGGCTTTCCATGTCTTGTCACTTACCTAAGAGAAATGAATGCATAAGTCCACACAAACACTGACACCCAAATCATCATAGCATGACTATTCTAATAGTTAAAAACTATAAAAACAAATGTCTATCAACAGGCCTTTGAGTAAACAATAAAACATTTATTCAGCAAGAAAAAAATAAATTATTGATGTATGAAACTACATGAATGAATCTCAAAATTATTATGCTGAGTAAAAGAAGCCAGACCCCCTCAAAAACTGATTCCATTGTATAAAATTCTATAAAATAAAAATTATTATATAGTGATAAAGCAAATCAGTGGCTGGCTGAGGTTGGTGGGCAAGGGGAGAGTTGCCAACATGTTTGAGGAAGCTTTGCTGTGGCATGTTCATTGTCTTGATTGTGATTTGATGAATCACAACTTTAAGAATATATATTCATCAAATCGCACACTTACCTATGTATGAGTTATAGAATCAGTTATAACCTCATTAAAACTAAGAAAAAGTGCGAGGAGGTATTGGATCACAGAAGTAATAAGCTTTAAAATCAAAGATCAGATAAAAATCAGAGATAAGGAGAAAAGTAGAAATAGGGATTCTAAAAACATCACATTATTGCAAGATGGCTTCATTCCAACCCGCTGCACACAGCAAGGGACTTGGTGACTGGCAGCTTTGGGGTAAGCTCTTAAGAACTCAGTTATAAAAGAAGAAAAAAGTTTTCCCTCTCTTAGATCCAGTTGAAAAATCCCAAAGAAGAATTTTAAATAACCAATTATTGTCCTGCCCTCCTTCAGCCCAATCACTGTGGCCAGGAGAGGGAAAGATAAGAGTGGCCTGATTGGGACTTTGCTCACCTCTGGGGTAGGGAATTGGGTCTACCATCAAGAGAGATACATGTTCAAACACAATAACAAAAGGAAATCATTGTGAGGCAAAATGATGTTCCAATTTTTGTCTATTCCATGCTCTTTTAAAAAGCTACCATATATGTTTTTTAAATATATGCAATTTAAAATTTTTTTTGCACACACTTATATGAATGGAACAGAAATGTGCCATTCTGGTCTAAATTTTTGCATCAGGCTGGGAGGATGTTTTTATGGTACCACTAAAGAATGATCCAGGGAGGCTCTTTGCCTCATGAGGCCCTAAGTTAAAGGTGACAAATCAATAGTTCATGTGTCTTCACTCCCTCTCTCCTAAGCACAGGGCAGATGTCTAATAAATCAAAGCATCTTTCCACTGAACCGGACATGATCTCAGAGCCACTCCCAACCAAGTCCCTAAGGTGTCCCTCATCAGTAAGCCCAGCTGCATCATGTTCATAAGTAGCCTATTTGCCCTTGGGTGAAGCTGCCTGAGGTTTCATTCCTCTTTGGAGAGCCACCCTTCTTCCTCAAGACCCTTTCCCATTTCATACATACCCACAGTTAGTCTTCAATCTCCTGCCTATTCCTGGATCCCTTCTCAGACATCACCATTTATTAGCATAAGTGAGCTTTGAACAAGTTCCATAAACCCTCTGTGCCACTGTCTCTTTATCAGTAAACTGGGGAAAGTCAAAATACTACCCCACAGAGTTAACATGATGATTAAGCATTATATCTTAATACAGTTTCTTAGAAGCACATGCTTCCCCAGTCAAGCCTGGGGGGACATCAGAACACAGCTAGTGCTCCATAAATGTTAAATGTTATTCTTATGCTGGATCATTCAGAACCCACCCACCCCCACCCCACCTCAGTCAAAACTTATCTATTGGCTGGGTGCACTGGCTCACCTGTACAGATTACACCTGTAATCCCAGCACTTCAGGAGGCCCAGGTAGATGGAAAGATTGATTAAGGCCAGGAGTTCAAGACTAGCCAGAGCAAGAGTGAGGTCCTCATCTCGCCAAAAAAATAGAAAAAAATTAGCTGGGTATGGTGGTTCATGACTATAGCTCCATCTACTTGGAAGGCAGAAGGAGGCAGGAAGACTGCTTGAGCCCAGAAGTTTGAGGTTGCTGTGAGCTATGATGATGCCACTACCCTGTCTTTCTGTGTACCACTCTTTATACTACCTGCTGTTGAATTATCTAATACTTGAACTAATCTAAACTTAAAACTAACAATCATTTCACATTCCGTGTGTCCTTGGTAATATTTTTGTTTTTGATAGATCTTTGACAACTTAATTCTAGTCACTAAGATGAACATTGTGGGTACTAGCAGAGGGGAACATTTCTGTGAAAGCAAAAGACTTGAAGTAGCCCCAAACCACACCCCTGATGTAGTTATCTACCCCACCTACTTCCAGAATGTTATATTATTGGCAATGATTGTATGGATTTTCTAATGCTGTATAACAAGTTACCGTATACTTTTTAACAACTCAAGAAGACATACGTTTATTGTCTCAGTTTCTGTGGTCAGGCACAGCAGAACTGAGTTGTCTGCTCTGGGTCTCACAAGGCTGCAATCAGGGGTCAGGTGCACTGCGCTCTCATCCAGAGGCTTGACTGGGGAGGCATCTGCTTCTAAGCTCATAAGAGCCTTGGTTTCCTATTGGCTATAATCCAGAGGCCACTCTCAGGTCCTACTGACCCTATACAGTTCCCTGCTGGGTTCCTCTCTCCATACAAGGCTCACAACATGGATGTTTCCTTCTTTGGGGTTGGCCAGAGAGTCTCCCCACATGCTAAGACTGAAGCTTATATGGGAAATGTGATCACAGGTATGATGTCATTGCCTTTGCCATCTCCTATTGGTAAAAATCAAGTCACAAGTCCCAGCTGTACTTAGGGGGAGGGGATTACACCAAGATGAAGTCCCAGCAGGTGGTGCTCATGGGGGCTGGCCTAGAATTCTGCCCACCACAGTGATGATGAAATGAAGAGGCAGGGAAGACCTCAAGCCTCACATCTTCCCTCCTTTACGCCACCCCACTTTCTCTCGGTTTTCCCCTCCCTGTCTCTATTCCATTCTGGTCCTCACACATGGCTGATTAACACAAGGAGTTTCATTAATTCTAGCTCTATTATGTGACTTATTTTACAAGCGCACTGCTAATTCACCTACAGGCTCCTTAATCAATGCAGGGAGGGGATATTAGTTTCCTGTGGCTGCCTTAACAAATTATCACAAACACAGTGGTTTAGAATCACACATATTCGTCTTCTCATAGTTCTAGATGTCCGAAGTCTGAAATCAGCTTCACAGAAACAAAGTAAAAATCAAGGTACCTGCAGGGTCAAGGTCCCACCTCTACAGAGGACAGTATCCAGAATTTAGTTGCCTTTTCCAGATTCTGAGCCTTCATCCATTGCATTTCTTAGGTCATGGCCCTTTCTTCCCTCTTTAAAGGCAGCAGCTTAGCATCTTCAGATCTCTCTCAGCCAAAGTTGTCATATCACCTTCTGTCTTCTCTATAGTAAGATCGCCTCCCTCTGCTTTTTACCTCTCTTTTATTAGAACCCTTGTGATTGCATTTAGGGCACACTCAGGTAATCCAGGATAATATCCCATCTCAAGATCCTTAACCACATCTGCAGAGTCCCTTTCACCATATATGGTGACATTCACAGGTCCTGGGGATTAGAATTTGGATAGTTTCGGAGATCACAGTCTGTCTACCACAGAGGAATTTATAAACCTTTCTATAAACCTCTGGAGAAGGAAAAGTGGCTGAGATGCAGAATCATATTGGATGCTGGAAAACCACTGTAACACAGAGAAGAGAATCTGACCAGTATCCTCAATTAAAAAGGCCTTCTCGCCCAATACTCATAGAAGAGGCAGACCTGTTCATGGTGAGCTTCACTCAGGCCAGGCATGGAATCAGATAATCATAGAAAAGAAAGTACCTTTAAAGAATACCTAGCCTTAAAAATGAGAAACCCGAGGCCCAGAGGACAAGAGCTGGTTACTTAAGGTCACATATATGGTTTGGGGGGGACTTGAATGCAGGATCTTTTCATGACACCACACTGCTTCTCTAGTAGAATTTCTGGAGATAGTTAAGGCAACTCCCTCCAATAGACTGTGAGCTCCAGGAGGGCAAAACTGAGGAAAGGGGCATTGACAAACTTTTTCTAAGTGATCACAGTAAGTATTTTAGACTTTGTAAGCCACATGGTCTCTGTGACACCTACTCAGCTCTCCCATGGTAGCACGAAAACATCAATAGACAATAAGTAAATAAGTGGGTATGGATGTGTTCTGATAAAACTTTATTGACAAGGACAGACGATGGGCCAGATTTGCATGCTGGTCATACTTTGCTGACAGCTAGCATAGATAACAAAGATCAACACTAATAAGGGATGAGTATATGCTAAGAGCTTGACTTGTGTTATCTCATTTAACCCTCACAACCTGCATGGTATGTGATATTATACCCATTTTATGGACAAAAATACTGAGTCTCAGATAAGTTGGTAACTTGCCAAAGGATCCACTGTCAGTGGCAGAGCTAGGATGGGAATCTAGATCTCCTCAGTTCAGGTTTTTACCTAGAAGCTAGTGGTCTTCCACTGCGGCTGCAATTAGAATCACCTAGGGAGCCTGTAACAGTATCATTGCAGCCCACCTCAGAGTATTTAAGTCATATTTTCTGGATGTGTAACCTGAGTGTCCCTATTTTGTTTAATTTATTCCTGCAATTCTAAACTATAGCCAGTGTCAAGGACCACTGCTCTAAGCTGTAATGTTTGCTGTGGGTTTAATGAAAAAATAAGAATGAGGAGAATGAGAAGGAAGAGAGAATAATAATGGGGGAAGAAAAAGAAGGGAAGAAGAACTGAACCCAAGATACCAATGGCATATAAGAAAATCCTGGTTTAAAGAAATCAATGTACAAAATCCTCAAAATTTACACAACTGATAAAATGGAAAAGTCAGATAATTTGCATTACAAAAGGAGTTTTCACTTATGGGTAAGGATGCTCTGCAGGGCTCTTTTAACAGATGTTTCCTTTCAGATGATTAAGTGCACATCTAGAGACCATTAATTGCTTCAGAGAGCCTGGGAGGTGAGGGGCAGAGGTTTTAAACATTAAAATGTTTGGTGCCACTGGTAGTGGATGATTAACAGAAATGAAAATCAAGAACATCTCAAATTACAGTGTGGAAATGAGAATGCATGTCTTAATCACTTGGATTTGGACTGTCTCTGCTCAGCATTGCTGGCTGCACCTGTGTCCTGTGACTGTTACGGAATGAGCACTGGCCTGCAAGGAGAGCGGAGTAACACTCGCCCAAAGAACCTTCAGCATCTACTTTCAGGCCTTAAACTCCAGCTCCCTACATAAGAAGTTTTTCTCTTAAAAAGCTTAATAGTGGAAGCAATTGTTTCTGTCTATCCTGGTGGGGTTGGAGTGGAGGTGAGAGATAGGGAAATACTGACATTTCCAATCACTGAACCTAAATAAATTGGATATGTCTCCTGCCAAGGATGAATTAATGCCTTAGACCATTAAAATACTTGTCATTTTATCAAGGCTTTTATGACTTCTGATTTCACATCTGAGCAGGAAGGGGGAGGAAAGTGTCCCATAAGGATGGGCGTAACCAGAGATGAAGCAATATACAAATCCTTCTTAGGACTGTAGGATTTAGCCAATAAAAACACAGGATGCCCAAATAAATTTGAATTTCCAAATAATAACAAGTAACTTTTTAGGATAAGTATGCTCCAAATATTGCATGGAACATACTCATATCAAAGACATCTGTTATTTATCTAAAATTCAAATCTAACAGGGCATCTTGTTTTTATCCAGCAACCCTAATCTATCTCTAAACCACAACTGATTCTTTGGCCCCAGAATAAAGGCACATTTTGAGCTAATGTTCATTTAATTACAATGACTATGAAGAATGTCAACTCTGGTTCTATTAGCACTTTATCCTAACAAGAAAAATGTTGCATTTCCCCAACACCCCACATGTAAGGATGATAACAGTCAATATTTGAGGTACTTTCTTTATGGCAGCAAATCAGGAGCAAATGCAAAATACAGACCTCAACAGCCTTTCTCCAAAGCTCATGTGCAAGCACAGTGGAGCATTCTCTACAGTCAGCCCTAGAATCTTCTAACAGTGGCTCCTCACCAGCTTGCTCTCTTCTGCAAATCTTATCATTACATACTCCCAAGCCATCAAACACAGCCCAATGGAGCCACATCTCTGTCTCTGTGTCTTAGTCTACTCTGGGATAAAAGGCTATAAATGAGGTGGCTCATGAACAACAGGAATTCCTTTCCCACAGTTCTGGAGGCGGGAAACCTTGGATCAGGCCTCTTGCAGACTCAGTGTCTGGTGAAGGTCCTTTTGGATTCACAGATGGTTCCTTCTTACTGTGTCCTCATGGCGAACAGGGCCAAGGGAGCTCTCGGGGCTCCCATCCATTAGGGCACTAATCCCATTCAGGAGGGCTCTTGCCTCATGACTTAATCACCTCACAAAGGTGAGGTGCCACCTCCAAATAACATCATATTAGGCATTAGGACCCAACATATCAATTTTGCCTAAACATTCAGCCTGTAGCACAACACAGCCTCCTCAGGGCAGAGGGACACTGTGATGTGGGGACCTCGCAGGCAGGCACTTTTCTCCCTCGCCCTCAGAAGAGACCATCCTATCTTGGTGTTGCAGACATGTCTACCTTCAATACTCTGAAAGTCCTTGAGCAACATGGCACAGCTCACATAGATCTGGAGTGTATCTCAGTCCTCCAGATGTAACATGGAGATCATAATCATACCTACCCCTAGGATTTCTCAGTGGATGAGAAGGATCAGACCACACGGAATGTCCAGAAGGGTGCCTGACACATAGTACATATAGATTCCATAAATGTTGGCCTTTTAGCAAGGTAAGAGATGTTAAAAAACGGTATCTGTATTTCCTCTCCCACAAATCTACAATCCTAAATACCCCACACCAAGTGATGTTATTTCTCCAAAGAATTTAGCAGAGGAATCAGACACACCCTTCACTCTCTGCCCCAAGCAGGGAGATAAGAGACTTTCCCTAACTCTGACAGATTCCGGGCTCTCTGCTAATACCTCTATGTCACTTAAGAGACAAAGAGAGGCCAGCAGACACTGGCTAAAAATGTCAACTTTCCCCAGAAAAAAATTCGGAGGCGGGGGGTGTTGTAGTGCCGTGTTTTTCTCTGCAGTACACGAGCTGCTCACTTTTTCCTCTTAATAAAAACCAAGGGCCGGCTTCTGAAAACGCCCATTTCTTTTATCAAGTTTGAGAGATTTCTTGCAACAGATATCTGTCCTTTGAAGCAGCCCAGCATGTACATCATCCCTTCCATTTCTTTAATTAATTCTCTCAACTCACATTTATTAAGTACCTCCTGCATACAGGCCCTAGGAACTGTGGACTTAGCAAAGAACAAAGCACACCAAAGAAAGCCCAGCTAACAGCACCTGTCTCTGTAGGACTTGGAACTTGAACAGACAGCAACCATCTGAGAGACCAAACGTAGCTGAGGGCACCTTAGGAGTACATGAGATGGAACATAGCTGAGGCCACCTTAGTAGTTCATTTGCAGAATAAGTATGCAAGACTGCCACACCAGGTCCTTGGGTCAAGTCTTAAATAGGCATTGCCTCCTCTCTTTCCTACTTGTTTTCTAAACTACAGGTTCCCTTTTCTGCTTAATTTCACTAGCATCCATTCTGTTGTGTTTGCAACCAGAAATTCAGACCAGTACACCTCTGCTGGGGAAAAACAAATCTACTAGATGATAGGCATTGAAGTTTTAGAGGATTCTCTCTACTAACAACTCCAGCTTTATAGTGAAATGGTTAGAAAAACATCCTCAACTCACATAAGCTTTTCTCGCCACCCCCAGAATGCTTTTTCCAAGGAGATGAAACAAATGGCATCAACTACTATTTATTCTGGGCAAAGAGTGGAGGGAAGAAAGTAAAAGAATGTCCCAGGCTAAAATAGTTTGTCCACAAATAAACAGAAACCTGGCAGATAAACTAAGAGACCTGCTTGGATATTTGAAGCTCCCCATCCTTCAGTAATGGATTATCTTATGCAAACTGATGATGTAATAGTTCCACAGGGTTTTTGATCCTCCCTGAAGAATGAAGATTATGCATTTCCTCTCTGCCAAATACACAAAGAAAGCAGAGTGCCAAAATGGGATCCATGCAGTGGGGAAGAGAGTCAATTTCCTTCCCATCATGGGACCTCTCAGCAGGTAAATATTGATTACATTTTCCTGGTGCCTCAAGCCATTATTTCTGATACGCCTGTTTGCTTCCAGATATGAATTCTCACCCCCCTTTGTCTCCATGGGAATATCAGATAGAATGAGGAGGAAATTTTCCCTAAGGAAGCTTGCCATTAGAATGCTTCTAATTATGAGCTTTTAACTCACTTCTCCAATAGTGGTGTCCTTGGGAAATGACAGCAAGCATTCATCCTGAACATAATTCTTCACCTGATTCTACCTGCAGTTCAGGCAAACATAGCAACAAACCTGACCCATAAGATAGAGAAAAGGTGAGGATCTGGGTGAATGCTGAAAGGCATGCCAGAGGCCAGTGCTGTGGGTTCTCATGGGAGTCACTGATGCAGCCTCAGGGACCTGTTAGATAGAGACGGCAGGCATGTTAGGGTAAAACGTACAATAGCTGGTGATCAAGACTTCAGCCCCATGCGTGGTGTCCACTCTGTCACTGTTGTGCTGCCACATCCTGTATGGAGCAGAAATGCCTCCCAGGCAAGGTTCCTGCATGTGCCCATGGGCGTTGTCTCCTAACACCAGCCTCGTGGTCATGAGTCGAGAGTCTTGGTCTCATGCTCATTGACAAAACCTCCACATTCAGAACCTCAGTGTCTACCAAGCTCCATGTGCTCTTAGTAAATGTGTCCAATGGAAGGAGCCTTCCTGCCTGAGTCTGGTGTCACCTAGCAAGGTGGAGTACACACCTCAGAACTATTCCTCAACCTTGGGACGCAAGGCTGCAGTATTTACCCTCTAGTGCCGTCTGTGCCCCTGGGTGACCCAAGCATGTTAAATCCTTGGCGTTTCCAGCTTGCCCTCTGTGCTGAATATCTGCCTCTTTGGCTAGGAAAGAGAAGCCTTCTAGAAAAAAGCTAAAAACATTAAGTAAGCAACCTTCAGTATGCAAGGAAGGGTTCCCTAGGGATGTGGAGGAGCAATGAAAACATCTACTGTAGCCCCGTCAGTGTATTTTAAGGACCTTTTGTTGAAGTTCCCTATTCATGGGTTGACCAGTAAGTATGGTAGACTATGGCCAAAAGAACCCTAGTTTGCACTACAGAAAGAGAGAGGGCCTGTATGGGCCACTTAGACTTTCTAGTCTAGTCTTGTCATCTGGGACATGAGAAAGAGGTGGTGCCTTCTCTACCCACTTCATAGGACTTTCATGAATGCAATTACATTGCTCCACCTCCAATCTTGCTAACACTATTTAGTGACCTCAAATATCTCTTAAAGCCAAAAATTTTTATGCAGTCCACACTCTCCCTCCATCCACATCTCCTCTCCCACAGTCCGCTTCCTAGAACTCCTCTCGTGTTCTTCCCACCCCTCATTCTATGTGCTCCAACCTCAAGGAATAGCCCTCCCTCCCTGCAGGCCCCTGACTTCCCCTTGCCAAGAATTCTTTGCACGTGCAGATGCCTCTGCCCAGAACATTTGCCATAAGCACCGCCGCCACTATCGCTATCCCTGTCTCTTGCCTTGCTGATTCATACCCATCCTAGAGTTCTCAGTGCAAAAATCACACCTCCAGAGAAGTCTGCCTGGATGGTGTGATTCTGGAATTAAAATTTCTGTACTCCCTGTATGCCTTGGTAAATATTCTCAGAAAACAGAGTAGAGAATGCATCAGAAGCCTAAAAAATGGGCACACTCTTTGATCCAACAATCGGCATGTAAGGATTTGTTCTAAGCAAATTCTTCAGATTCATGTAAAAAAATCAAGGGTATTCATTTCAGAAAGTTACATAGGAGGAAGGAAGGGAAGGAGGGAGAAAAACTAAAAGGAGTCAGGAAAGAAATAAAGCCAACTGAATATCCAGTGTGAGGTAACTGGTTAGATGTGTTATAGCTGTCTGTCCATCTGACGAGGGCACTGTTCAGCCATGAGAAACAATGGCACATATGTATAATTACTGACATAAAAAGAAGTTTGTACTGCCTTACTAATTTGAAAGGTAGACCACAGAATAGTATATTTAGTACTATATTCTGTGGTTATGTTCAGTGGGGTCGCAAGTATATTGGGATATATTTGCACGTATAACAAAATGTTCAAAAATATTTTAAAAGGGTTAAGTTCTCCTCTCCTTCTCTTCTTCCTTTGCTTCTGTGTCACAAAAATTTTCTATATTAAATGTAATAGAAGAGCTCAATGCTGGGGAAAAATATAATAAACATGGCACATTTAGCCATTCAAACAAATTACCCTTTCAGGAGTCTGCGTTCTTTCTCTTGCTTGAGAGAAAGAAAAATTACATAACTGGGATTGATCACAGGGAAGCAGAGATGTCCAAGTCAAGGAAAAATTGGGGACTGGATTTCCCTCTCTGCTTGTCTTCTTTTTGACCTATATCGTGGCCTGGACAACTCTTTCCTCTCCCCACACACAATGAACCCCAACCCCAAGCTAAATCAGGAAGGACACACAGAAAATTTAACCTCAAACTATAAGGCTCTCCATTCTTCATATTCATCCCTAATCCTCCAAGTTACAGCACATTTGAGACACCTTAGTTCCCTTTCATCTGCTTCCCCATCAGAGCTTTCCCAAGGAGTTAATAGTCTTTTAAAGCAGAGCTCAGAATGGTCAGAACCAAAAGGAGATAAGTATGTGTTTGTGCAAGCTGAAAAATTGTCCCAGATGGAACAGAATCAAAATAAGTCAATAAAAGCAGTTTCAGACGTGCACTACAGAGAAAAACTGTTAATTATTGGTATTACCACTGATATGTGTTCATTTGAGACTTTTGTTCAGTAAAAGCAAGCGCTTGGTCCTGTTATATAACCAAAATATAGAGAATTTACAAAGAAAGGGGAGAAAATATTCCCAGCTCAAACTCACACCAAAGGATTGAAGGAAAATGAGGTATGATATTTTCTGTGGATTTACTGAGACAAATCAGCTCAGAAAAGACTCTGAACGTGCTCAGTTTCATTTGCATATCATCTATCCTCACGTGTTTTTATTCTCTACATATAAATTTCAAGTTTGAAGGAACCTAGATAGGACCCCTTTTAAGAGCCTTCTCTCCACACTCGAAAAGTTTCCTCCTTATCCAAAGATTTTTGTTCTTTGATGAGTCCTTTGGAAAAAAAAATACACATATATAAGACCACAGCTCTTAACGTTACAGAGTAAAGACTCTGTAGTTCCAAAGACTTGGGTTCAAGATTCATTTCTTCACCAACATAGCTCAGTAACACCTTCCAGGGTATTGAGAGTTCCTGAGCATCTTTTCTCATATACAAAATGGATATAATACTATCTCATAGAGATGTGTGATTCCAATCTGTATGAAGCACATCAGCGTCTTCTCAGGAAAAAGAAACCACTTGAGCATTTTGAACAGCAAGATTGTAATGTGGGGAATGACTCGTGTGGGTGACAAAGATCTGGGATGCCACCCAGGCTGGGGAGGTGATCCTAATTTTAATGCAATAGCTGTAAAAGCCTACATCAGTGTTTTTCAACCTTTTTTATCTTGTGACACACTTAAATCTATAGTTAAACTTCCACAGCACACTTACATTATGTTGATCAAAACAAAAAGAGGTAAAAAAATATATACTTGTTCTTTGAACTTCTTTTGAAAATAAATAAATAATTTAATTATTATTATTATTATTATTTTTTGCAGTTTTTGTCTGGGGCTGGGTTTGAACCCACCACCTCTGGCATATGGGGCCGGTGCCCTACTCCTTTGAGTCACAGGTGCTGCCCTAATTAATTATCTTTAAAATTTTTCTCAGAACACTGGTTGAAAATCACTGGTCTAAATTGATGCAGGAAATATAAACATTCTAAAGACAGGATCCAACCCTGAACTTATACATCTCAGAGACCCTCGTTTCATCCTGGCCCTGCCAGACATCAACAAATAGCAGAAATCTATTGCAACCCCCAACACGAGGAATCAAGAAGTGGGGTATTAATGGAGCCCAGGACAAAGTCTGGACTGTCCCATGGGACAGGGAGCTGCGGAGCTGCAGTTGTTACAGAGACACTGCCAGAGACAAACGGGGAGAAATGCCACAGTTTGTCCCTTGCTCTTGCCTCCCAGTCTCCCATCAGCACCTCCTGTTGGCCAAACTCAGATACAAAACTACTGATATGGGATCCTGGAACCATCTCTGGGGAGGTGGCAGAGGACAAGGGAGGGTGGGTCTGAATACACAGGCCCAGGATGGCCGAGATGCTTCTCTGAGTTCCTCTCCCACCTTGAATGTCCAGAAGAAATGACTCTGACCACAAAGGTGGAGGAAAGAGATCAGACACTGAGGAATTTGCATGTGGAGAGTAAGAGAGGATGACATCAAGGTTTTTGGTCTGAGTCTCCAAAAATATGTAGTAATAATAATTATTATTACTAATTACAATAGTAATTAACTGAGATTGGGGAAATTGCAAGTGAAGCGTGCTTGGGTGGCGGGAATACAAGAGGCTGGTGTTGTACACCCTGAGTTTAAGATGCCTAATAGATATCTAAGTGGAATTGCCAAGAAGCACTTGGATACACAAGTCTTGAGCCCAGGAAATATGTCTGGAGATGTAATTTTTTTCATATAAACATATTTAGATATAAAAGTAGAGCCACTAACTTCATGAATTCATCTAAATTCTTTTGGCTGTAATCAGAAATCCAGCTCCAGCAAGTTTAAGGAAGAACAGGTAATTTATTGGTCCACAGATATGAATGCCCAGAAGTAATATATTCAGATACAGGCAGATCCTGGGGCTCAGCTATTGTCAAGTGACTCTCTTCATCTCACAGCTCTGCTTTTCCTCCTTTGTTGGCTTCATGTACAATCAAGCCCTACTGCTGTTATGGGAGACACAGCTACACAAAGCACTAATACATTCTTTTTAATTGAAGTGAAATTCACCTAACATAAATTAATCATTTTAAATTGTACAATTCTGTGGCATTCAGTGCATTCACAGTGTTGTTCAACCATCGCCTCTATCTAGCTTCAAAATGTTTTTGTCACCCCAGAAGTTGAAACCCTGTACTAATAAACACTCACTCCCCCTCCTCCGCCTCTAAACTCTCATTTCCTGATCCTATGGATTTGCCTGTTCTGCATATTAACATATATGGAATCATGCACTATGTGACCTTCTGTCTCTGGCTGAGTGCACTTGGCATAGTGTTTCCAAAGCTGATCCATGTTGTCATGTGACTCAATATTTCACTTATGACATTGTTCAGATATTCTGTACATAGATATACTACATTTTATTCATTCATTCATTCATCATTTGATGGATATTTAAGTTGTTTCCCACTTGGGCTATTGTGAATAGTGCTGTTATGAACATCCATAAACAAGTTTTTGTTTGAACACCTGTTTATAATTATTTTTGGTGTGTATCCAGGAGCAAAATTCCTGGAGTATTTGATAATTTTATGTTTAACTTTCTTAGAAACTGTCTAATATGGTCTTCACAACCACCAAAGGAATAGAGTTTCTCCCTCTTGAAAGATCAAGGAAAGTACCATTGAGTCTCATTGGTCCATCTTTAGTCACATGTCCACCACTGAACCAATCACTGTTAGCAGGAAGATGGAATATTCTGATTGATGAATACATGTCCACCTCTGCAGTGCAGAAACTCTTTACCCATGCTGCATGAACTGAGAAAGTGAATAGGTGGTTTTCCCAAAGGAAAATCAAAGTAGTGTTAACAGAAGAAGAGGGAAGAGATACTGGAAGACCAAAATAAGAGATGGTTCCCTCACCAAAGAAGCAATAAAATAACTGCTTCTGATCATGATATAGGAATGTGTGACTAACATTTTATGAACACTTAATATATGTCAGGCATTATTCTAAGTACTCTTCAGAGAGCATCATTATTCCAGTTGCTTAGATGTGAAAAAAGAAGCTCAGAGAATTTAAATAACTTGCCAAATACCACACTGTATAAAGTGGTCAAGGTGGGATTTGAACTCACATTTCTCCGATGCAAAAGTTCTTAAGCTTTCTTATCCAGGCACCAGGCATGATAGGCACTCAAGTCTGCATATTCACAGGCACAGATACACACACACACATGAATGGTATGAATTGAATGCACATCAGCCTCTGTCTCCCATCACATGGCATACAAAGTCAGTGGAAAAGACATTCTTCATCCTCCTCATCAAAGTCAAGGGCTATCTCCCTTACCAGGTGATGAATTCCCAAAAGTAGTCAGAACTCCAAAGGTCCACTTGGGTATCTTCCCAACTACACATTGGAGTTTGTGAGCTCATCAAAGAGTGTAAAATTTCAATGTCACTACTAAAGCTTCTTAGTTCATCAGAAGTGGAACTTCAGCTGTGGAGCCATATTACTTCTCTTGAATATTAAAACTTTTTTCCTAAAGTATTTAATTTGATTCAACCCAAAGGACTGTTCTTCAGAAATGGCAGGGATCTGCTGATCTTTCTGTACTCTGGGTGGAATTTCAGTCCTGCTGCTCACATGGTCCCTTGTCTCCCTCCTCTGTCTGAGCTGAGAACAGGAACAAACCTGTACAGTGATAATCTCCTAATAGGGTTGCAGTTTTTCCTGACTATTTCATCCCAGGGGTTTTTGTCATTTGTCTCCTGCAAATGACAATCCAGCTTTTCTGGACCCCCTACTTGGGGGGGGGGGAGAAATGTTACTGCAAAGCTTGTTTCTAATGATGTTTTATAATTGTAGCAGAAACGGAGTATTAATAGAGCTGTCTGAAGGGAAACTCTGTGTATCCATTTCAGTGCCCCAATGGCTTAAAAATGTGCCATTTCTTCATTCCAACGACATTTTGCATATATACATAAAAATAAGGATGAAATTTTATAACACACAAATATGAGACTTATCCTAGTTTCCAGGAAAAAAGCCAGCCTGTTTATTTGCCACTAGACATTTTATAGCTCCACACCTCAATAATTTTTTATATGCTCTTTACTGTTTTCTGAAATGTTTATCCCTTATCTCTGCTTATCCCAACACATCTCAGGAGACAACTGTCACTCAGCTCCCAGTGACTTCACCCTCCAATGGCATTGAGTGTGCCTTACTTTTGGCAATTACTCATGAGCTCTCTGGTGACACTGGCTGTGTTCTTCAACTGAACTGTTTTAACTATTCATGTTTTTTGGTCAGGGTCCTGGCCCTAGTTTTAACCTTATCCTGACTTAGAGAAAAAATGGACTTTTATACAACAAATCAAATGATTAAGAGGGCTGAGCATTCTCCCCTCTTACCCTGCCATGGCCTTGATCCTCCACTCAGTCCTGAGAACCCTGCTGGGTGTGAGTATGTCCTCTATGGAAGCTCTGAACAACTACAGATATCAGGTGCTTTTGAGGGTATCAAAAATTATTCCATGGATTCTAAGGAGCTAAGCCAAGCAGGAAAGGAATGAAGGTCAATGAGTAACAAAGACAGTAAAAGACATCATCAAACTTACTTAAGCATAGCAGATTTACCTGTCTTTTCTCTTTTTTCTTTTTCTTTTCTTTTCTTTTTTATTTATTTATTTATTTATTTATTTATTTATTTATTTATTTTTTGAGACAGAGTCTCACTCTGTCACCCTCAGTAGAGAGCTGTGGCATCAAAGCTCACAGCAATCTCAAACTCTTGGTCTTAAGCAATTCTCTTGCCTCAGCCTCCCAAGTAGCTGGGACTACAGGCACCTGCCACAATGCCCAGCTATTTTTTGTTGTAGTCGTCATTGTTGTTTAGCAGACCCAGGCCGGATTCCAGCACCCTAGCCACTGAACTACAGGCTCCGAGCCAGTGTTACCTGTCCTAGAGGAATCAAGTCCCTGTTGCTGTCCGTGGTCCTGAAACTTCTGCAACCACAGACAACCTAACACCTATCATTGCCTTGACCCTTAACTCTGTAACTGTAACTACCATTGATTATATTCATGTATTCTGATCCCTAACTCAGCCTGACTTCAACCAAAATGTCTTCTGAATAATCTGCTTCCCAGATTAGCAGTCTTGGAAAGCAGCAGTAAGTAAAAGTAAGGACTTTAGGGTCAGATTGGCCTGCGTTTCAAGCTCAGATGCACAACAAGAAGAAAGCTATTAATGCCATATGTCATCTGGAAATAGTGATACTATGTACTTCATGGGGTCATTTAGAGAATTAAATGAGAAAATCTATATAGAGAGTTTAGCACAGACCCTGACATATAGTAAGTTCCCAATAAACTTAACTTTTTTATTATAATGGATTCTTTAACATATGTAAGGTATTTAAGGAGACTGACTATTAACCTTCATTGCTATAGAATAATAGAATGAGCAGGTCCAGGTGCAGTGTATCACCCTGTAATCCTACCACTCTGGGAGGCTTGAGCTCAGGAGTTTAATACCAGCCTGAGCATGAGAGAGACCCATTTCTACTAAAAATAGAAAAATTGAGGCAAGAGGATCACTTGAGCTCAAGAGCTTGAAGTTGCTCTGAGCCATGATGCCACAGTAAAAAAAAAAAAGAAGAAGAAGAATAGAATGGGAAAACACTTTGGGGTAATTAAGATGATCCAAATTCTGGCTCAAAAACACCAGCTGGATGATATAAAGCAGCATATTTAACCCTGTTGAGCCTCCTTTTTCTAATTTATAAAATAAGTCAGATAATATGTTTGTCAGCCTTTTAATATTTTAGAGGATTATGTAGATGCCTGGATTAAAATAAATGTGTAATAAACAATGATCATGGTGTTTATGGCTATGGATTTGAGAGGAAGTCAAGATATTATTATTTCTGATTATTTATCACCCACAATCTGTGAGAGTCAGAATGCATACCAAGGAGAAATAGCACAGATTAGGTGCTTCATTCTGGAAAGCCCAATTCTCTAGAAGGGTTTGGTGGCATTCCTTTGTACAGTGAATCAATTATTTAAGGAAACTATGGCCTTATTCATCAACTCAATTTCTTGACAAAGAAAAGAATTTTATGGAGAGAAATCCTGATCTTAGCCCTGCACACATTTATCTGGCTGTGTAACCTGGGTAATGTGGGTCAAAATTGGACTCAAGAAAGGCTATAAATTATTCTGTGTGGGAAAAAATTATCTTTCTAATTGTGATGGTGCTGTCATTGTATTCAAAGCCAAGTATGCTGAATGTAAGTTCTTGAGTCAGGTTCCTGTTGACTAACATAGTTTTGGAGAAATTTAGAGACTGTCAAAAATCGATTTGCAGATTACAACTCTGGGAATCATTCCCATGCACATAAATCCCTTCAGAGGTACCTTCTCTAGCAGACAGACTTTTGGAGGTTGAAGGAAGAATTGTCCACTGCACTTCACAATTCCAACTGTGCGTTAATTAGGGCCATATGGCAAGTGGCAAGAAAAATGAGGACAAGTCATCTCTTCTTGGCAGTCTATAAGCCATGTGCTAACCCTCCAAGAAGGGCCTGCATTAGCACATTTTTCCATCTAGGGAACGCACCTCCATTTATCAAGCAAGATCTAAAGAATCCAGACATGTTTTTAAAAGCCTCTGAGTCCCTGCTGGTCACTCTTCTCCTCCTGGGCAAGGAACCAATCTGTGGGAAATATGGCACTACTCTCTGCCCACAGTATGCTCTGCTCCTGGAACCCTTGCACAAACATGAATAGAACTTACAAAGCTAATGTTTCAAAAGCCGAAGACAGCAGGGAGTGAGGAGTGACCCTATAGAAAGGTTGCCCCCACCATATAACTTCTGAAGAGTATCTGGAAAAGTTTCAAACATGTTCTCGGAAGACAGTATTGGGCATGCATTTGCCAATATGTCGCAAATACCAAAATTTATTTTTAGGTTCCACAGTGGTTTGAGGAGAAGCAGGAACTAAAGAAAATGAAAGGGAGTATAGTAACAGGGAGTAATGGGGGTTGAAGAGCATGAGCCCAGAGGCTGGCACACCTAGGTTTGTATCCTGTCACCAACACATCCTGGGCTATGGTGAATTACTTCTCTGTAGCTCAGTCTCCTCTTCTGTAAA
Organism: Perodicticus potto; assembly: GCA_963574655.1. Taxonomy (NCBI): domain Eukaryota; kingdom Metazoa; phylum Chordata; class Mammalia; order Primates; family Lorisidae; genus Perodicticus; species Perodicticus potto. The sequence continues at coordinate 59,848 of CAUYRH010157108.1, read as the reverse complement.
ATGGGTCTGCTAATAATAGCATCCACCGTGCAGAGTTGTAATGGACACTGAACTAACCCATGTAAGGACTTAGCCCAGAGCCAGCAAGTGGCGCCCATTCAGTAGGATGTGTGCATAAGCATTTCTGAGTGTGTGATGTGCACAGTCTCATTTAGCATCACAGCACTATGAACTAAGTAATAGCTCTCATCCATTTTTGACATCAAGAAAATTGAGACTTAGATAGGAAATGGAGTTTTCTTTGCGTTTTACAGTAAGAAAGTGGCAAAGTCATGATTCAAACCTAGGTAAGTGTGACCCAGACAAACTTAGCTGATTTAATCAACATTGGTGCAAAAAACCCAAACCCTTGGTAATCCTCAAATCCTCACTGGAGGACAGATTCAGACACACCAGTGAGCCAAGGGTAGCACTGCTGTGACCTCTTAAGTTGCAAAATGGAAACAGTTATTAAAAATTAATGAAGTCAACCCCCAAACAACTAAAACACCTCAGAGCCAAAGAACAAAATTCAAACTGTTTAACAAAAATACCTCCAGGTTTATAAAACTGCAAATGTAAAATTGCATATTTTCATAAAGTGAAGACCCTGAGGAGAGGGCTGTGGAATCTCCATCGTACATCTCCGAGGAAGCAGAAGGGAGTGAATTCACACTGGCTGAGCAATGACTGAGTGTCAGGTAGTGTGACCGGTGTTTTTTATATATCTTATCACTTCATTTACCAGATAACACTAGTAGATTTGTATTACAATCTGCATAAAGACGTTTCTGTCAATAACAGACCACATGTATGACAGTCATCCCATAAGATTTTCAAACCATATTTTTACTATACCTTTTTTGTGTTTAGATACACAGATATTTACCCATATGTTACAACTGCCCTCAGTAACATTCTGTACAAGTTTGTGGTCTAGGAAACATAAGCCACCCACACAGCTTCTGTATGCAGAAGGCTATATCACTTAAGTTTGTGAACGTATACTCTATGATGTTTTCACGATGGAATCACCCAACAGTGCAACTGTCAGAATACGTCCCCATGAAGTGACACATGACTGTGTCAGCCCCACTTCACTGGGAGTAAACTGAGAGCCTGGGTGGGCAGCTTGCTCAAGGTCACTGAGAGGGGAATGGGCAGTGGAACCCAGGCTTGGCTAAGCCAAGCACCACTTCATGTGCGTTGTTCACATCATCTATGATAAGATTTGTATCCCTAGAGATGTTCTAAGGTCTCCTTCCATCCACACTGGACTTTCCCAGAGCCAACATTCCTTAAGAAAAATTAACTATTCAATGGCATTGGTACCATCACTGAGACCTGGGTGGGCAGGAAGTCTCAGAAAGAGAAACCCTTTCCCAGAAACACTGCCTTCCCTCTACATCTTCTGAGTCCAGGTAACCTCCAGGTTCAGGGTAAAGTAGAAGCTTCTTTTTTGTTCTTATTAAGCAGTATATTCTGCTCTGTAACTCCTACGTCTCATTTCTGAGACTTGCTTGGGTGTAAAATCCTCTTTCTCTGTGACCTTTATGCTCTTAGCAATTACACTGCACTGAACCTGAGGTTTAATTTTTGCAAAGGGGTGAGCTATGTAAAAAGATAGACTTGAGGTTTTGCCAATGCAGAATCCCACCTGATAGGATAATGCGTTTTGCTATGGGTTTATGGCAAAATTGCAGTTAAACAAATAATGCCATGCCAGGAAATGATATATCAGCACTTTTTAAAAAAACCTTTTTTCTTGTGGCTTAGTAACTTAGCTCTAAAAATTTGTTCTAGACAAAACCTAACTTACAAAGTCAGGTTTGCAAAATTTGCAAAGTTTTTAAATTATGCATCCTTTAAGAGCACTAATCAGTCTTTTCTAGAATTCACCAAACTAAAATACTTTCCATTTTTAATTAAAGAAACTTTTTTTTATATAATGCTAAGGTGACCTCTTCTATATTGAGGATTTTCAACACTTTTAGGGAAAAAAACACATTAAATTATCAATCATACAGAGTTCTACTTCTACCTAGAATGTAGAAAACTGGAGAAAGCTCCATAAGAAAAAGGTAGACAAACTTCAAATTCAAGACTTTCCTTAAACACATCCAAAATTTGAGGTCATAGAGAAATCAAATAGTCTTAACTCCAAAGAAATATGGGTTCCTTGGAGGAAAGGCAGACTCAAGCACTCACTTGTTTCAAAGTATAGGAGGAAGAGACATCAGACCCCACGCAAGTGAGTAAGAAGAGTTTAGCTAAAAGTTTCAACAAATTGCTAAAGTCTGAGTGTGGGCTACATGAAATTATAGACCCTTATTATTTACAGATCCCAGGGAAGCTTGCACACACAGCCTCTTCTCCATAGACCTCCAACGGGTGCTCAGGAGGAAGAGCAGACACCAGACAAGGCCTGAGAGAGATCATCTCTGGGTGATTCAGTCCTCCAATGTTGCTGGGCTAAATTCAAGAACTCCCAGTAGAACGAAAACTTTAAGAGGACAGGAGTGGTGCAGCAAATCCGGGACACATGTGAAGACCCACTGCAGACACACAGAGGGCCAAAAGAAAGTATGCTATACTCTGTGGAGGGACATTAAGCCATCACATAACAAAGAAGAGATCAATTTACCCATACAGTGCAATCCTAAGTGGGTCTATGTGTGACAAAAGAATTTTAAATATATGAGGGGGAAAGAAATATAATTGAAGTGAGAAATAAACAAATCCAACAAATACAGGTGGAGATGAGAAGACTCCTCTGTCAGTAATTTATAGGATGTGTAAAAAGGAAATAGGAATATAGACGGCTTAAAAAAAACCACCAATCAACTTGACCTAGTTGACATTTATAAAGCCCCCAACAACAGAATGCATACATATCTTTTACGTGCACATGGAATATTCCCCAAGATAGACCATTTTTCATGTGCAGGTCTACAGACTTTTTTAAAAAATAGCAAAGTAGGAAAAACTTACAGCTCATTCTTTAGAACAGTATTATTCTAAAACCAAACCAGACAAAGAAATCATCAAAATCAAGAAGGAGAAAGAGGAGCAGGGGAAAACAATAGAATAGAACTGTCTGATAGAACTTTCTACTCTCGTGGAAATAGCTGTATTAGCTAATATGGTGGCCACCAACTACTATGGCTAGTGAGTCCTTGAAATGTACTAATGGTATTGAGGAAATAAATTTCTAATTTTCTGTCATAAATTTAATCCATTTGTATTTAAATGGGTACAGCACATGTGGCTAAAGATTATTATATTGAATAGTACAACTATTGAATAATGTCTCTACTAAACACAGATGCAACTACACTCAAAAATATTACCAAATGATATCCAGCAACTTATATGACGAATAAGACATCCTTACTAAATCAGGTTTATCCCGGGAATGTGAGGTTAGTTCAGCACTCAAAAATCAATCTGTGTATTTCACCATAATAGCAGACTGAAAAAGAAAACCATGCATTTCTATCAGGAGATTCAGAAAAAGAAGTCAGTCAAAAAAATTCTACATCTATTCATAATAAGAACTCTTAGCAGGCTAGAAATTAAAGGCAACTTCTTCAGTCTGATAAAGGATATCTACAAAAAATGCAGGTACTATCATGCTGAATACTTACACTAACACTTACACTTACGTCTAACACTATGCCGCTAAGATCAGGAACAAGGAGAACATCCACTCTCATCAGTCCTTATTAACATCACACTAGATGTTCTGGCTAAAGCAATACAGCAAGAAAAAGGATTAAAATGCATACAGGTCCTTCCACACAGTAAGTAATCTCCAAATGGCTCTTTCTCTAAAACCCTCTCCTTAGAACGCCATGAACTTTTGAGTCAAAACTTCAAACTAAGACTTCTGGCTCAAGTTCCATAAGTTGACAGAACCTTAAAGTCTTCTCTCCCCAAAATAATTTTTTAAGATTTCTTTTGTCTTCCACTAAGAGATCTGTGTTATCATATATCTTCCTTTATCAGTTATGCACAAAAAGCTACTTCAGGGTAGTTTTCCCTTTTTTAAATTGATAAGTAATAGATGTACATATTTTCACAGTACATGTGATAATTTAACATATTCACATACTTCAGGATTATTGGGATATCCATCACATTAAATATTTATCTTTTCTTTATGCTAGAAACATTTGAATTATTCCCTTTCCGCTATTTGGGAATATATAATGCATTTTTGTAAACTTTAGTAACCCTACAGGCCTATGGAAGAGTAGGCTTCATTTCTTCTCTCTGACTGTATATTTGTACCCAGGGTGATTTTCATGTGTGTTGATTTATTTCTAGGGACCCAAGCTCAGGCAACAATATAACATGAAAAGGGTTACAGTTGAGTTCTCCAAACACACAGGGTTCATGTGCAGACACAAGTCCTTAATTAAAGGCATGTTCCCAGAAAAAACCAATAAAAGAGAGGGGAAGCAGGACAGGGAAGGAGAGAGAGCCCAGCAGGGGTACAAGGACAAGCAAAATCCCACAAGGAGAGCTTGAGCCTCTTTCAGCATGAAGTATCTATGAAGTCTAAGTTGTACCTCAACGCTGTCCCAAGCCAAGGTAGGGAGGTGGGCCTTCGTGCATCCAGTCTTTGGTTTATGGCTACCCCAGAGGGACAAAAATGTCCAGATATTTTCCTTGTCAGGCTCCAATAACCCAAGAGCTGTCCTCCAAAAACAGCTATAGAGGTGAGCTGTTGTGTGTAAAAGTAAACCAAAATCTGCAGGTCACACAAATACAGAATCCAATCATATCTGGGCAGAGCACCAACTCCATTCTCCACATTTGTTTACTGAGCATCTCCTTTGAAACAGAGCTCCTACTAGACCCTTTACAAACATTATCTCACTTAATCCCCATAACAACATTGAAAGATCTGCAGTATTACTTCCATATTCTATTTAATCCTAACAACAATTCAATGAGATAGCTCTTTTTTTTTAAATTTTTACATAGACATGTGTCTATTAGGTTTCCAGTTTTTGCCTTCACAGAATTAAAAAGGCTTAAAATTTAATAACAATAGCAATGTTTAAGATAAGGACTAGAAACAAAAACCTTGTAAAGAATGAACGAAGATAAATTCATTCGGAAAAGAGATCAGACGATTGCTACAATGAAATATTGAGCAATAATAACGATAACAATGCAAAAAAAGGTAACATTCACATTGTCAGGTAAAAGTATGTCTATCATAGAATGCTTTGACTCTGAGGTTCAGTATGAAGTCATCAGTTAACTTTTTTTTCCAAAGTCTCAAAAAATAGACAACTAATAGTTATAAATAAAACATACTTTTTATACTAAGCAAAAGATTATGTTAAAGAGCTGAATAAACACACATGGAACTCATGTGCTAGATTGCCCAAGTCCTTGGTCAAGAAACAGTAAAGATGTATGTAATGGAGATCACGATTTAAATAAAACTGAAAATAAGAACATCCTCGTCTCCTCCTCCTTTCTTTCCAAAAGTATTTGGAAGTTTTAACATATCCTTCTTAGCCATTCATGGATCCAAGAAGAAATTATAAAGGAAATCACAAAAGATGAACTGAAAACTTTAATGAGAAGAGGGCATACCTACCTGGTTTCTATTTACTGATTTTCTTTTTTCTTGTCAAGAATCGTTTATGCCCATAATATACCTCCAAAAGATGATGGATAAATTCATTGCACCTAGTTGCTGATTCTAGACCTCTGCTGGCCAGGATGGTAGCCTCAAGCCAAACGTGGCTACTGAATACTGGAAATGTAACCAGTTTGAATTGAGATATGCTATGGGTGTAAATCATTCATTAGATTTTAAAGTCTCTAGGTGGAATAAAACAGCATGGAGAATATCTCATTAATAGCTTTTCCTATTTATTGCATACTGAGGTGATGATAGTTGGGAATTTGTTAGGTTAAATAAAATATTTATATTAGTGAAAATAATTTCACCTGTGGGTTTTTTTCTTTTTACTTTGTTTAATGTGGAAGCTAAAATACAGAGAGTGTCAAAAAATGTATACACATTTTAAGAGATGTTATCTATGTATTTCTTTTCAAAGTTGAATTGAAGGTAAGCAGTAGTGATTAAGTGAACCCAGACATGCTATGCACATCCAATTTATCTGCACTTCGTACACTTTTTAGGAATGACTGATTTTACTTCCAACAAGATTGCTTATAATTTGTATACATTTTTTTGGCACCCCAAGTATGTAAAATCACATATGTGATTTGCATTACATTTCTCCCAGAAAATGCCACTCTGCTCTAGACTGTTCTCTGACAGGTCAGAGAGCTGGTCCATGGGAGAGAACCTCACCAGGGTGATGAGAGATTTGGGGTCAAGAGCAGGTCTGGCAGGGAAACTGAATCCTTGCATTCTTGCTTTTTTTAAAGACAGAGTGACCGGGGCAGGTTTGGGTATTTGTCATGTAAGGGCGCTCAACTGCAGTCAAAAGAATTCCTGCCATAAACCCTACTTGTTGTGGTCCCTCGGACTTCTGTACCTCCTGACACACCGCAGTGCCCAAACGAACCCTAAGAAGAGTGTTCTTCATCTGATCTACTTCCCACCTTCCCCTCTTTTATTCATCTTTTCAAATTACAATGAGTTAGGTGAAGATTTAATCCATCTCTTCTTACTTATCATGTAGTTTTCTCAAAGAAATTTTAGGGTGAATTTAGAATCTTCTTTGGCTCCACTCCCATCTGCATGACATGTAACATGAATAATTCTGTTTCTTGGATGTAAAGGACTCTGTCTCCTAATTTCCAGACTGATCCCATCTAATAATTATTAAAATTCTTTTGGGCATTTAACTGCCAGTCAAGAAAATGATGTGGGTAGCATAATTGACCAGTAGCCTTGCTGAAATGTGACTCCTTGGTTCAAATTAGTTTAAGGCTGTGGACCATTTTACTTTCCCAGAGGACAGGTGGCCATGTCTGAAGGCGTCTTTGATTATCATACTCTGGGGAGGAGGTGCTACTTGCATGTAGCTGGTCACGGTCAGGGATGATACCAAACATCGAATGGTGCACAGAACAGCTGCCCATGGGAAAAATTATCCAGCCCCAAAATGTAAATAGCTCATACTGAGAAATCCTACTATAAGGTAGTCAAACAAAAATTACAGGGTATTTTTATAAATATAAACATATAGAGAATTATTTTAACATAGACTTATATTGAATGAGTAAGCACAAAAATGCAAACATTTTAAAAGCACATCTCAATTAATTTTCACACAATGAGTATATCTGTGTAACACATGAGCCAGCTCAGGAAAAAGAGCACCGCACATCGCTAATACCCAAGAAGCCCTCCCATGACCCAGTCTAGGCATCTTTCTTACTGTAAGTAACTGATATCCCGACTACTCATACCACAGATTAGGTTTGCCTGTTTTTGAACTTTCTAGGAGTTGAATCCTAGAATGCACTGTTCCTGTGTCTGCCTTCTTTAACTGGACTTCACATTTCTTCAGTTCAGCTATGTTGCAATGGAGCAGCAGCTCTGTCATTCTAATCGCTGTCTAGTTTTCCCGTGCATGAGTATTGCACAGATTACTTATTTATTCAGCTATTGAAGCTCATTAAAATGGTTTTTGATCTTCAGCTATTAAAAATGGTGCTGCTATGACATCTTTACACATGTAATTTTGTGAAATATGTACACATTTTGGGGGATATATTCCTAGGTATTGAATTGCTGGGCAGAGGATATATTCCTCGGTATACAGACCTCCAGCTTTAGTAGATACTTCCTTAAATCACCTTATACTCCCACTAGTAGTGTATGAGAACTGATTTATTTTTAAAGAGCCAGTCTAGGTGTTTTATGTACATATGTATTTCCCAAACTTAAAATCCACATCTTAAGCACCATGTGGTTTAGAAAGAAGAAAGGCCATAGACTCAGTTTCATAGCTTGCCAGTCATTAGGTGTCTAAAATCTTTTCTAATGAGTGACTGTCCTGACCTTATGGATCCCAGGTAAACAGCATCAGATGTGGAAGTATATGTCTATAAACCATTTGGAAGAAGTAGTTCTTTGAAACTATTGGTTTATTCTTACTGCTTTTTGCAGCCAATTTAGTTGAGGATAATCAAGCCGTGCAATCCTGTTGGGGTAAAATTAACTGTAAGATTTTGATATGTTTGCTTTCTGGAAATGTCACCCAAATGTCTTGCCCTGGATGCTGACACTCTTCTCACTATACTGGGCTATTTCACTGTGCAGAGCACTTTCTTCGGCATGTCTCTATTACCTTATGTTTGAATCCCTCAGACCACAATATATTTGTACATTGAAAAGTCTCTTGAATTCCTAAGATAAGAAAACCTTGCAAAAATAAAGGTACTATTGGCACAACAGCAGTATTGATATTATTGGGACTCCTGCAACTATTCTTGATATTATACTCCCTTTGTTAAATTTTTAACACTGGAAGTCTTCCCGTTGCATGTGAATTAGCATCACAACCTTATAAACATGTTTCTATTTATTGAATCCCAGGTCAAAGCAATTATACAACAAAGAACAACAGTTTTCATACCAGACCGCTTGCATGCATGTAAATTGAGACTCGCATCAAGGAGGTAATGAATACAATCTCAGGTTTCATGAGATGAATCAAAAAATGGAAAAACGAATAACAGAGTTCTCATAGTCCAGATAACCTAAGTCAAGGTATTTTTCTTTTTTCCCCCCAAAACTGGCTTTTTATAACAAATTTAGACATGAGGTATTAAATGGTATGAAAATAAATCATGAAGGAAAACTCTAAGACTCTGTTTCCCTTGCATAAGACAAAGTGAATTTTCATTTTTTACAATAACCTGATGGTTTACATCAAATTCCATATTCCTGGAGCAACAATTATACACTGAAGATATACAGCATTGTGGTCAGAAGTACTGAGGCTAACGACCTCATTCAAATTTTGATTCTCAAACTCAATAACCTTATGACCCACAACAAGTTACTTAACCGGTTGGAACCTCAATTTCTTACACAGCAGAATGGAGAAGACTAATAGCAACTATATCACGAGCCTGCGAAAATGCAAAGGCGTGCCCCGTCACGTGGGGTCAGCTCAGCACCTAGGAACAGTTAGAGCCCCACCAGTGGCAGCTGCTAGGAGGTGACAGACAGCAGTCAGGACAGCAGCAAGGGCACAGGCATTACCTGTTCACATTTCCCCCAAGATAGTCTGCCGCAAAGCCTACAGAAAGTAAGTGAAGTGGAATAGCAGCAGAAACAGTAAGCCAGCTTAGCCACTTTTTAAATTGGGGACCTATAAAAGTTATAATGACATCCAGTCTCATAAGGCAATTGGGGTAGATTGGTTACGAGACAAACTCTGGAGTCAAATTGTCCAAGTTAAATTTTTGTTCTGCCACTTTTACTCTCTATGTGGGTGAGTCATTAAACTCTCTGGCCTACACCCTGGGCCTGGTCTCTCAGGAGTGTGTGTTTATATAGATGTCATGGGATTGTCTGGAAGACTAAGCCATCAAATCGCTGTGTGGGGTACCTGTAACCAGGCAAGGTAGTAGGCAGATGCTTGGGCCCAAGGTATTGGAAGCACTGCTAGGAGGGAGAGAACCTGAGGTAAGGTTATTTCAAAACTGCAAATAGGTTTTCTGTTTTTCTAGAAGTTGGGGCTTGAACACAATTTTGGTGCAGTCTACTTCTAAATTGTGAGGCCAATCGTTGCGCGGCCCTTTCAGTTATGCAAATCTAAGTCACAGGTCATAATTTTAAAAGGAGGTGTTTGAGAAGCTGTAGCTATAAGGACCTAAACAGTTGTGGGTGACCATGGAAAGGTCATCTGGGTAGTAAGCAGAATAGTATTTCTGTAGGTAACTTTTTCTGCAAAATAAAAGTTTCTTTTAAAAGGATGGACTTAGGTGCTTTCAAAAGGCTGCTTCTCACTAGTGTCTTATATTTAGTAGATTCTTGGAGGTGGTCAGCCTCAGAGACCTGATACTTGGGAAGAGACAAGCAGGAATTCCTGCAGAAAGGACCGTTAAATAGCCCTCTATGTGGTAAGTTCAGAGAAGCTGTGAAACTTTCAAAATTAAAGGAGAAGCAATTTTTCTTAGTAATTTGGAAGCAAGGGGTGTTTAAAAATCAGCTTGACCTGTTTCTTTAGCCTTCCACTGGTTCTGCCATCTGTCTGCTCATCACTTACAAAGAAGCACAGTGGTGTTGGATCATGATTGCCCTGTTGAAACGGTAGGGTAAAAGTCTGCTGAGGGGTGGGTGGAGCTTGCCAGTATCGGTGATCCTGGGCCAAATTAGATTGTGAGACAGGAAATAAATCTTCGTCTAGACATGAGATGGAGATACCTTTAACTCCTGGGGATTTATTTGCTTGAGTCATGTCTGAGGAGTTTAGGCAAATGTGAAGATGCTTGAAGAGAAAATTCACCTCCTTTACAGATTGAGACCACCAACGCCAGTGCTGTGGCCTCTCTGACCTCTGCGTGTCCTTCCCTTCCCTCTTTCTGTGCCTTTAGGCAGGTCTCATGGACAGTACGAGCTGTCTCTTGTGCTTAAGTGAGGAAGTAACAGAAGGCTTGTCCAGGAGCACAGGTGAAGAGGGTACGGCCACACAGACTAAGGCTAAGGAGCTGATGTGGTTTGGACCTATGGGATGCCGTCTCTGGGTAGAAGGACTGGCCTAACAGAAACCAGACGGGACAAAAGGAGCTACCTGGCAACCTGAGGGAAGAGAAGAGGGGCTCAACCTGGGACACATGGGGAGTTATGAGATTGGGAAGGGATGTTAAAGGTGGTGTGGGCTCTAGCTCTTCCACAGGTGGTAGGTGTTAAGAAAACTTCAGTTTTCTTATACTCTAGCAGTATAACTTCATTTGAACCCATGAACAGGTGAACCCTCCTGGGCCTTTGGATTTTGTTTATTTCCATGTTGCATAGCAAAGGGTGAAAGCAACCTAAGCAAAAAGACAAACACATAAAGCAACCAAATGGCTAAACAACAAAAAAGACTGATTGCCTGAAGGACTATCAGATAACGTTTCTGCCTCTCAAACCGTTGCTACCCTACCAACAGGACTTAGCCATTGATAGCAGCTCCCTCCTACCCTGTGCGTGGTAAGTTTCAAACTTGCAGTTGACTAAAGTGTCAAGTAGCTCACAACAGCCAGACAGATCCAGAGTTTTGAGGTTCCCAAGTACATTGTCCTGAATGATTTAGGCTGAAAGTTTGTGTGAATGAAGAAGTTGCAACCACGTCTCTGGAATTCTAAAAGGCCTGACACCTAAACTGGCATTTAAAAAAATATTTCAGACTATCATGGTAGTACAAATGTTTTGCCTACATGAATTGCTTTTGTATGGTTTGAGCCAAAGTGTACCCATCACCCACATAGGGTGCATTATACCTGTTAGGTGTGAGTTTGCCCATCTCCTGCTCCCCACACACACACCTGCTTGACTTGTGTTGAGTTTTACTTCCATCTGTGCACTTGAGTGTTGGTCAATTAGTTCTAATTTAATAGTGAGAACATGTGGTGTCTGTTTTTCCATTCTTGTGATATGTCACTTAGGATTGTTCTTTTTGTAAATGAGCATTTTTTATACTTCTGATTTTTTCCCAAAACATCCTGTTTTGTTTTTTACTTGCACTTTAAGTAATTTTTTTATCATCTTTAATTTAAATGTTACGTTCTAGAGACGAATGTACCCAAGGGGAAAAAAAATCTCACATGTGAAATCCTTTTCTGAGTATTTTTATGCCCATTACTATTACTCACAGGCACTTTTCCTGGGTGGCATCTGTTCCAATACACTTTTTGGCCCCTTTGCCTCTATCTCCTCTGTACTCTCTGTGTCCCCACCAGCAACACACACATACACGTGTCCTATCCTTTGCTGTGTTTTTTTTTTTTTTTTTTTTATCTTTGGAGGCTTTTATATTAAGCTGAAATCACAGAAAATAGTTTTCTTTTTTATTAATGAGCCGACATGACAATTTGGGTTGGGAGGTAAAATGTCAAATCACTGGTTAAAATGAACACTGGTACTTCCGTCCTATTTCATGATACATGTGCTCCCATGTGCCCTATTTTTCCAGCTCTAGGTAGAACATTCCTAAACATTTATAAGTTGAGGAAAATAGTAGCATAAACAACCGCTTTAAAAATATTACCACATAGATCAATAGAGCAATTTCATCACCCCATGGCTCTGTAGTGGCAAGGAAACAGAAACTTAACAACTGGTAGCATAGAAAGCGTTTGGTTTTCTAGAGATGTTTGAGCTGTACTTGCAGCTAATTAACATGAAGTCTTCAGTGGGCATGACTCTTTTTTCAAATGCAGCTTGTTTTATCTCTTAATATGCATAATAAATCCACGACAGTATAGAAACAGACTCTCTGGAGAGCAGCAGGAAAATTAAACCACCAATTTAAGCAATTCAGGTTTGCCATGGAGTCTGTCCCCTTTAGCAGCCAGAGTTCAGTAAGCATGGAGGCTGACACACTAAACTGAAGTAATAACACGGTCACTCCCGTGGAGCAAATAGGTCAGGACTGCTGGCTGGATCTTCCAAGTCCTGCCTACACCCCCATTTCAGGCACCCCGTCTTCCACAGTGTCGTCTCTTGCCTCAGGTCCTAGCACCTGTCCTCAGCCTCTAAGTTTCTTCAGTAACATTAACCTTTCCTGTTCTCATTTTGTTGCATACGAAGAGTGACAAAGCTTCGTGTTTCCTTCTGTTTCCTGGCCCTTTTCAGTGTTTTTCTAGGGCAATGAAGGGCCACTCTGGAGGTAAAGTGGATAGTTTTAATTAGGTTTGATTGCTTTTTAAATAAATCCTGGAGGATTGGGGAAAGTAATAGCTGAAAGAAGCACGAGCTTTTTTTAGATCTGAATCTTTGGAACAATGTGGCTACTTACATTAAATTAAAAAGGCTGACTTTCTACGTTCCCCTCTCTCATATAGAGTAGAAGGCTGCCTTCCTGTGAAACCCACCACCCTCCCACCCTTCACTCCATACACTTCTGTTTTCTGTTTGAGGCCAAACTAGAATACAGTGACCACCTTGAGGGAAACAGTAGCTGAAACAGACAGGCTCTGGATTTAGAAGTCAATTACAATATAAATGTAAGATTTATTTATTTGTACTTGTTTTTTATTTTTCAGCACAATCTGAAAACTCTTATATTGTGCCGTTTGTTCAGTAGACAAAGAGGAGCTAGTGAGATCATTTATAGCTGAACGAAGAGAAGCAAAGCAACGATATAAACGTTCTTGGTGAAAATTCTAGTTCACATAATAGGTTTAGAAAATTTTCCTTTTGCTTAATGGGTTGGCTTTAAGTACAATTAGCTAACCCTTATATGGCTAACTGGGTTCTAAGCTTACCAAAAGGTTGGGATACGTACAATTAGCAGCAAGGTTCTCCATCTAAGTAGCTTTATCACTCAAAATTGTTAATTATCTTTAGCTATAAAGTAAGTCAGAGTATTTGGAGCAGTTATCATCTTCATCTTTGGCTTTATTATACTATTTCTTCCATTCCAACCATGCTAATGGCCCTGATGAAACAGGCTGAAGAGTGAATGCATTCTAGGCACTAACAACTTCACTTGGAAATATGTACTTCATTTAATCTCCTTTTGTTTAGTATGCAGGAAGGGGTAGGAGATGAAACTACCCAGGAATGTTCACATAGGAGACCATGGCTTTCTGAATTTGAATATATCTCCTCGTCACCTTGACTTTGCTAACCCAATATTCCAGGTTTAAAAGAAATTAGGTCTATAGGGAAATCAAGCTTCTAGACCTCACAGAAATGAAATATTCAATATTCTGCTTTTTTTCCATATTCCCCATACACTTCTCTGAGAATCTCTGAGAAAAGTATTAAGACTGCTGAAGATGTTAGAACCGTTATTATTATTTAGTGCTATAGAGGCAATAGAATAATTTAGAAATGATTTGGGGAAGAGATAGTGGTATTGGTAACTGGTGGGGTTTGGGACCCACAAAGGATACATTTTCCTTGTGTGTTTAAGAACCAGTTGAAAAAATGTACATAGGTCAGAAAAATAAATATCAAAATGCAAACTTTATTGACGATAGAGTTGAATTAGAAAAGGTAGGTTGAAAATATGACCATAATTGGGCTTCCTCCAAGCATGTTTCACTCAGAATTCAATAACTCTTAAATCACAGAAGGACAGACAGCCCAATCCTTTCCTCCATGGTTGAAAACTTGTAAGAGTGGATTTTCCAAAAGAAGAGGCAGAAGCTCAAGGCCATAAGTCTGCCTATCCTTTTCCTAATCTCATCAGTCAGACGAGTAATATCTCTCCCTTTAGGAAGAGTAAGTTATCTGAATGGATTGAAGCATGGGGGTTACTTTCCCTAAATTTTTAAGAATAGGAAATGTCTGTTTCATTGGCTTGTTGGGCAGTCCATATGGGGATGAAAATGGTTCCCTTAGCAATGAGCATCCATGGAGCTATATGAATTGTATGGAAGATTTCCAATGTTAGTGATGCTAAAAAACCAATTAATTTATTATATAGATTACAAATAAAAAAATACTTTATTTGAAGCTGACCTATCTTTCAGCTAAACATACAGGCTCCTCTGCACTGGCCATTACACAAAGTTACCTACGAGAAACAAAACAAAACAATTGTGTTTTGTACACCTCCTTATACTTTTTCATTTTCATTGGACTTCAAAACCAAGAAGGAAACTTGGCCTAGCTATTTTCCTGTATCTCTTGGTCTGAAACAAGTCCTTAGCAGTACTTTTTTGCCCCTTCTACTCATACTTCAGCTTAGTCTTCTGCTTGAAAAAAATTAAAATCTACAGAACAGCAGCAAGACCAACCAGCCAACCAACACCAGATACCTGTCATCTAGATTTCCACATTCCATACTACTAACCACTATAATCATGATTGACTTATTTGACCAGCTTAAATACTAGCAGAATTAACTAAAAAATTGAATTAATAGATAAGAGAGGCTTTGTGGTGCTCTGTCCTAAACTGGTGTTTGCATTTTATTTTGTTTTGTTTTGCTGGCAGTAGGATGTATTAGAACTTGCCTTAATATAGGTGCTCTTAATGTATAAAGCCCAGACATTCTGCCAATTCTTCTTAAGTAGTGACATCCAGAAGTTAACAGCCAGGTGGATATTGTACACCAGCTCATTCATCTGTAATCTTCACACGACCAACAGCCACGGCCAGACACAGAATCTTCTTCATCTGGAACTCAATTGTGGACTTCAACTCATTGACTTTGGCCACCCTGTTTTCACCAAGTGTCAGCAGGAGAGGAAACTTGCCAGCCTTATTTAAACCAGGGCCAAGAAGTCATGGAACTTTTTTGTAAGAGACTCTGAGGACAAAAAGGCATCATACTTCCTGGCCAGCCCCTTGAGCAGCTTCTTATTTTTGTTGAGTTTCTTCAGTGCCTGGATGTCCAGGAGGGGTATGTCCACCACCTTGACCTTGTCACGCTGCAGCTGGCCCCCCAGGACACGCATGGAGAACTTGGTGCAGAGGGTGGAAGATCATAGTTCTCCAAGATGAACTGCAGCTCCACCATTTCCAAACACTTCCGCTTGAGCTGGTTCCGGGTCAGAACGTCCCACACTGCTTCCTACAAGGTATGGCAAGAGGTTTGGCTGCTCACTGTTGCTTGTGCCATGAGAACCAGAAAAGAGCTGAAATTTTTAGATAAATGAAGAACAGACGCTATTCTGAAAGTTGGACACTGAGCACAGTGGGATGATCATGTAGATATAAGCAATGGAAAGATTTGGGATGCGAAAAATAAATTGGGGGCCAGATTATGAATATCTGAAAGTCAAGATAGGAAAAGGGGAGCCTCTCAGAGTTTTGTTCCCATTAGGAGAAGTAGTGGTTAAGTATGGGCAGTGATCAACACCTAACTCCTCCTTGTCTTTAAGAATTTCCAAGGAATCTCACCATTCTGAGGAAACATAACACTTATTCAATTCCAAGAGTTCAAGACTTACACAATGCTTCTGAAAATCAATAACCTGAAGAATTCTTGAAAAGTCAGTATGCTAAATGGCCCTTTGAAAAATCAGCAAAACTATAAAAGAAGCAGAATGTATTTTGATGATTTCTCCACTCATTCTAGCACCTTTTTCTTTGTCTTACTCAGGCTGAAGCACCCAGGCTTGTTATGGTGGAGAAATCCCTATCAGGATAGCCTTGCAGAACTTCACTTCATCCCCCAGAATGTTTCCTTTCCCTCCAAGTGATAATTTCTCTGATTTGTACACTGTTTTCTTAGGGCTTTCTCAAGTCACATCTCCCAAACTAGCTAACCTGAAGAATTTCAGAGGTAGGCTATGAAAATGTAGTGCATTATAGGGTTGATAGATTTGGGAGATAACAAATAAGATGAAGACATGAACTGTTCAAATCTTACTACATACATAGCTAAAAATTGAACGTATGTGTTTGTGTTCATTCCTGAGCATGCCTACTGATTTTAATAAATGGGTAAGCAAAAAGTATACAGAGCTAAAACAAAGAATCACTGACAGTTTCAGAGTTACTGCATTCGAAAGTCAAGGATTCACTGAGCAGAGTGGCTGGGAAAGGAAGCCTCCTTTAGCATTTACATCTGAGCATCTTATTGTCTGTACCTCCTATCCTTGACAGGAAGAACTGAGATGAATACTGGAACATTAACATGCTGCCCATGTGCGTGTAACATGCCACTAACATTTCAAACATGACGCAAATACATGACGTGCCTGTCATTCTAACCTTGTAAATCCCCGTGGCTCCCAGTGTGGTGAGTTGTAAACAGCAATGTTTCCTAGTTGGTAGTATCCTCCGCTATTTCAAGGTCAGAGGGAAAACACAAATGTTTATTTTTCAATATTAGGCTCAGCCAATCACATGCAAATATCTAAATGGTAATGCTTTCTCTGCGCCAAAACATTTGCATTCTTTTGTAGTTACTCTGTGAAATATTTAAAAAATATATTCATTTTGTTCAAAAAATAACCCAAGGCAATGTGAATGATTTCTGCTTTCAGAACTGAAACTTTCCCTTATTACTTGAAAGTTGATGGCATGTAAGAATCCTTAATGTTGAATCAAGAACAGCAAGGAATGAATAACCTAGAATTTTTCCTTGCTGAAGGATTTCCATCAAATACCAGGCACTGTTGAGGTCAGAGCAATGATATCAAAGTAAGACAGTTACTACATAACTACATTGTCCTGCCTTAGTTTTTTAGCTTTGATTATTCTTTCTTTACTGAACAACTGAAAGTGGTTCTTTCTAGGCTTGTGATTTAATAGTCATTGAGAAGTTTGTCTTGATGCTAGATTTCAAGAAAAATAAAATAGTCATAAACATCAGTTTGTATCGATACTTTTCTAATTTTATCTGTGAAATAGAATCTATAGCTAGATAGGCAAAAAAAAACATGTTTTTTCCCACTCTCATGAATAACTATTTTTATAGTAATTTTAGGTTCATAGCAAAATCATGGTGGAAAATACAGAAAGTTCCCACATACAATCTGTCCCCATACACCAAGAAACTACTCCAGTATCAATCTCATTCACCAGAGTGGTACATTTGTTATTATCAATGGACTCATTGATATATCATTATCATTCAAAGTCCATAATTTACACTGTTTACTCTTAGTATTGTACCAAGTTTACTCTTAGTGTTGTACATTTTTTTTTGAATTTTGAAAAAACTTAGATGTCAAAATTAATGTGTCCATAAAAGTCCTTTGTTCATTTTTTAGTTGGATTGTTTTGTTTTCTTTTTGTTGAGATTTTGTTATCCAACAAATTGCCTCAATTTTTGTCTGAGAAAAATCTTCATTTCTCCTTCATTTTTG
The DNA here is from genome assembly GCA_963574655.1 of Perodicticus potto. NCBI lineage: Eukaryota > Metazoa > Chordata > Mammalia > Primates > Lorisidae > Perodicticus > Perodicticus potto. The sequence goes on along the minus strand of CAUYRH010157108.1, from coordinate 41,935 downwards.
AAAAATGATTTTGCAGGGTACAGAATTCTTGCTTGGTATTTTATTCCTCTCAACACTTTAAATATTTCATTCCACTCTCTTCTTGGTTGTCTGGCTTCAGAGAAGTTGGAACTAATTCTTATCTTTTCCTCCTTTTAAGTAAGGTGATTTATTCTCTTTCTCACCATGCCTAGGGGTAGTTGCTTCTTCCTGGAATTTACTCTGCTTTTTGTTCTCTGAGCTTCCTGAATCTGTGCTTTGGGTCTGATGTTAAATCCTCAGCTTGTATTGCTTCTTCATCTCTTCTTTTCTGGTATTCCCATTGTGTGTATATTATACCTTTTGTAGCTATCCCTAATTCTGGGATATTCTGTTGTGTGGTTTTTGTCTTGTTTTATTTTGTTTTTTTAACTTACAAAGCTCACAAAAGCATGGGGCTGCCTGGTGACTGAATCCCCCTGGAGGTTTCCCCTCTCCCTGGAGCTTTTAACTCTTGGATGTTTTCTCTCTGAGTCTCCAGAAATTTGTCAAATAGAATTCAAGTTTTCCTATTCCAGCACTACTTCCTGCTAAGACTTCTGCTCACAGGTATCTGTTCTAGTAAGTTGTGATTCTCTGCATCTGTCTATTTTTCTCTCCAATTTTTGGGCCAGCAGTTTGCCCTTTGATCTCATTTCTCTGGTAGATCCAAGAAAAGTTTTTGATGTCTTAGTTTGTTTGGATTTTTTCTTGTTAGAATGGGGTGACAATTTCTAATCTTCTTAAATGCCAGACTGGAAGCCAGAAGCCAAAACATAATTTGCTAATATTTAATATTACTTGTACAGTATCATCTGTCAAAACTTGAATGGACAGATAGAGAACTCTGAAATATTTTCAGAAGAAATGCATCCAGTTGAACAAATGAGTAAAAAGAAAACACATTGCTATTATTTCTCTTTCCTTTACAATGAAGACCCACAGATGAAAGCTAAGCAGGATGAAAGTCACCTGGGGTGTCAGTAGCTACGGAAAGCAACACTCCAGGGAGAGAGAGAAAGAGAGAGACAGAGAGAGGTGTTCCCTGTCTGATATACACATTGAAGATTATCAGTTGCTTAAAAATGGATAAACAAAATATGGATCTCAAGCAAGAAAAATCACTTATGTTTATTTGGGCAAGATATTATTTTTGGCTTATCTTGAAGAGAGACAGTGAAATAACTAAAGACAAGAGAGATTCAGTTCTTATTGATACCCAAGACCCTACTTTCAAATTGGTCTTCCTTGCAGAGGACTGGACACCATGCTTGCAAAGGACAGTTACTGATTCTTATCACATTAAAAGGAAATGCTGAGAATAGGACAGTCTCCTGGCAAGCCTAGAGACGTTTCCTGACTTGGGGGCAATCTCCCAAGTAACTCAGTGTTCCAGAATGAGATAAGGTTGGGCATTCACTAGTAAGCAGGTGTTAAATATTGATGTTTAGTAGTTCTTCATGAGGGTTGTGGGGAAAGAACACATGAGGAGAGCACATGGCAATCCTTATGCAGGCAGCCCATATATGTAATTACCTGAACTCTCCACACCTGTTATGTATAACCTTAATAAATAGCTGTTGCAGAGGGAGCTCGGGGCTACCCTGCAACTAAGGTTAGCCAGCCTCCCGCAAGCTTATACTTCAAATCTGTGTCATGAGTTGTTCCTTCCTGCAATGACTGAGAACGGACCATAGGGGCCCTGACACTTCCTCCTAGACATTCTAGGTTTCCAGATAGTTACCTTGAACAAAGAGTTTAACTGAAGACCTCTGTTTTGAGAATCACATTCATATGAGAACTTTTGTTAATAAGAGGTATTGTTTATAGTAAAATATCAAGATGTTGATTTTAGGGGAATGAGACAGGTTCCACAATTTAAGTTGGCATAAATATTTTTCTCCATTTGTAAGAGTTTCCTGACTCTCAGATTGCCATTGAAAGAATGGGTTTTTGAAAGATTACTCTTTCAAACTGCCATTGAAAGAATGGGATTTTCTTATTTGTAAGGGCAATTATGAGAGGAAACTTATTGCAGGTAGGAGGATAAGCATGTAAGGTAAAGAAGTAAATATACTTAGATCAGCCCCCACTGGGGTCTTTCCCTAACTCAGATTTATCTTTTCTGTATAAAGTAAACCTTCTCTAATTCTCAGACTCCTACAGAGGAGACCTATGGTAGTACAGTGTTACTGTGATCAAATTATTTCATATATTTCATGGGTTAAGTGACAGTAAACCAATTTGGCCATAATTCTAAAGATAAAATTTCTGTTTGTCTCTCCTAGTCTTATTCTGCTTCACACTCAGGCAGAAAAAAATGGAATTAAAATTACATATTGCCCTTCCCAATACCAATAGTAATTTTTAACTGGAAAAACTAATACATGGTATGCTAAAAAATGAATTAAGTTGAAGTAATAGTTAGGACACTTCTCATTTCCAATTCTAATCTACTTCCCTAGAATAAAAGAAAAAAAAGTCTCTTTCTAGCCTTTTGAGAAAGATGTTTATTCCATCTATAATCAAGCAAATGTGTTTATGTGCAGGTGAGTGTGTGTGTGATTATTCTATATAAATTGTTTTTTAACTTTGTTTCACTTAAAGGTACATTTAGATAATCATTCAACATAGAACATTTGAAGTCTATTTTATTCCTTTTAATGACTAAAATAGATTCAACTTTACATCTATACCATTGTTTTTAATTAATGCACTATTAATTGACATATTAGTTATTCCTATTCTTTTGTTACTGAAACATTGCTTCATTAATACCCTTTGCATTTGCAGCCTACGTTCTAGAAATGGATATGACATATTGAATGGTATGTATGAGTAAAATTTGATACATAAACTAACGTCTTTAAAGAGATCATACCTACCAGTAGCACTTAAGAATGTCTGTTTCTCTCTAATTTTAACAATACCACATAATATCAAATATTGTGATGCTTAAAATTTTGCTTTCTGAAAAGTAGATTCCTGAAGGGGACTTTCTCAATGTTGATACAAACAGGACATAGTTTATTTACTTCATTGTTTGGCATGAACATCAAAAGGATGAGCCCATATGCCAGTTCCCTTTAACTCTTCAGTTAAGATTAGAGAAAAAGATACACGTGTGTGTTTGTATGTGTGTGTGCATTTGTGTGTTTAAGTTCTCTATTTTCGTTGTCATACCTAACCAGTAAAAGTCAAACATCCTTTCAGGTTCCTTTAAAAAGCACACAATCAGATACAAACATTATTCTAATTTCCAGTTTGAGCAGCTCCGTTTGTAAAGAGCAAAACTAACTATAACAGGTATGTAATTTCATGGTGCCTTATATAAGTGGTCATATTTTGTGCGGAGAAAATGCCAGTGAGGCATAGCTAAAGGTCAGCCGTTTTAATGAACTGGTTTCTGACTCATTGTTTTGCCTTTACTTTTCTTCTGCCTTTTTTCTGTAGGTTATACTTTGATTAGCATAGAGATTGTCTAATAATTATTGTAGTTTTTCAAGTTGAAATGATTTCCTACCCAATGTATTTCTTTGTCCAGGATTACAAGCAGGTTAAGTTCTTACAAGCTCTTGGAATGAGAGAGACGGAACGGGTGGGAAACGCCCTACATAGCAGAAAGCTTAGGTCTATTTTGTTAAATTCTCTGTTGCTAGAATCCTGTGGAGGTGGATAGGTTTTTCCAGAGAAAAGAAAACGTGTCCTGTGTTTCACAATTGTATTTGATGCTATATTTTCCTCATGTGACTGCATCTTGTCAGTTATATTTAACTACATTCCTTACTTCTCTATTCCTGAGTCTGTGGGTGATAGAACATGGATGTTATGTAAGCAAAGTAATAGTCGACTTAATTTTTCCCTAAATGATGTCAGGAATGGTCCACTTTTATGCATACTTTCTTCTCCCCTTCATATTTTTCACTGCCATGGGACCTCTACTCTGGTGATTTTTCTAAAAGACTATATTGTAGTGTCGTATCATATGAACATAACCTGAAATTCACATTTTCCCAGAGGGACCACTGCAGAGTAGCAGAGTATCCTGTGTGTTTCTCTGAGTTCATAATGAGGTGAAGTTATGATGTTCATTGAGAGCCATCCATATGCTAGGTCTATGTCTTATTTTATGCAATCGCTACAATCTCCCAATGAAGTAAACATTATGATTCAAGTTTTATAGGTTCAGAAATGAAATTATTGAGAACAAGGACATCAGCTAAAATCACCAAAGGCAAGCTTTGAGAGAAAACTTAAAGCTGTGTTTTTTCTACCACTACCTCGTCTACACGTGTCGATGGTTCTAAGTCCCATGAAACAATGTGCACAAAAGTGTTGGTACATTATTAAATACTAGCAAGTGGTATGTATCAACGTTCAGTGGGAGTTTTTCATATGTTTTGCATGATTTCATCTTTCCTTTAACATAGAAGAAATGGAAGTGAAAATTAAATTAATTTAAAATGTGATGGACCTATGAAAAGATATATAAATAATGTCTACCCATATGCCCACAGCTCCGCCTAAGAAGTGAAACATCCTAGTGATAGTCGAAGTCCTGTCTGACCTACCCGATGTAGGTTTCCTGCCCCTTTATCTTCCCTCCCACCACCTTCTTTTAACCCCCTAAAGAAGCAACCACTGTTCTGAATTTGAGATTTATCATTCTCATTTATTTCTCCAATAATCTTAATAATACATGATAGAATTTCTGGCTTGTAAGTCTGTATATACATTTTATCATGCTTTATTTAGTCACTTACAACTTGCTTTTTCACCAACTTTATGTTTTTAAAGTCCTATATGCTGGTAAGTAAACTTGTAGACTTGTAAGTGAAAACATCTAAAATGTTCTTTTAAAATGTTGGTAATAAAAATAATAATTTGATTCTCTGAGCAACAAACTGAAACTGAGTACTTTACATGTTAATTTATTTAAGCTTTATAACACGAGGGGATGTATATCATTATTTTTATATTATTGCTACAGCTCAGAGAGTTTATTACTCATACAAGATAACAGACAGTAGCAGAGCTAGAATTTCAGCACAAGTATTTAAAATTCCAATTCTATGTTTCTTTTCTATTACTCTGCACTACCTACCTTCAGTGAATTCCAACTTTCATGAATTCCAACTTTTATCTCATTCGATTTTTTTCAAGGTCAGGGCTCCAAACTCCCGGCCAAGGGCAAGGCACAAGGCAAGAAACAGTGACCTCTGTGTGCATAGAAGCTGTCTTGGTAATGGAGTCCCAGTTTTACTATCTCCCTACTGCCTGTCATTTACAGAGGCCATTACCCTCTGCTCTTACTGTGTTGTGCAGTGATATTTGGCATCACCTACAGCACCCCTTTCCTGAGACATCCTATCTAAGAAAAAAAATAACTACTCCATGAATCCATTTCCCGAGTGAAGCCTAGGCCAATTCACCACCAATACACAATGATTGAAAAGACGCCATAGAAAAATGTAATAGGCCTTCGCAAACCAGCCAATGGTCTAATTGTTAAGCAAAATTGCTGTGTCTTACAATTACTACTATTACAAACTATCCATTAAAGAGCAGCCTCTGCTTCCCTCTTGACTCTTTCATTAGCACAATACTCCCACATTAGTTCCCAATTATAAACAAGCCCTATCTAAATTTACATTGCTCTCCAAATTACATACACAGACTGATTACTGTTTCTTAAAAGAGCAAAATCTATGTGAGCACTAAATACTCCTTTCCTTTCAGAGTGTTATGGTTTCGTAGTCACACACTTCTGAATATATGTGGCAACAGCCTTTTAACTCAGCCTGCAGAAGCCAAGCATTATCCTTGCAACGTGGTTCTTCTCAAGCAGAACCTGAAGCAACAGAATCTTAAGCAGTTTGTTTTCTTGTCCACTGTAGAAATCAGATACAACACCTTTCTCTCTCTGTTCATTCCCCCTTCTCTTCCCCCTTTGTTGTTTTCTCTACTTACCTCAGTGTTTCTATAATTCTCTCATTTTTAATAGTCTAGCTCCTCTCTGTTTCTGACTCTGTTTTTATTTACCCCATTATTATTTTTTTGCACATGCATTGTTTTGGCGTTCCAGCCAGTTTGATTTTCAGCGTGTTGATACTTTAGCATCTCCATCATTGACCTCCCTCCAGTGACCACCTCCTTAAATTGACCTAATTTTCATACATCAGACATGCACCACAGATAACCCAGTACAGTAGCCTAGTTCCTTGTGTTGACACCTTTGTATGTTGACCAGTTTGTTACAGTCCCTTGGGTGGTCAACATACAGAGGTTCCACTGTTTGTCTTCTGTCTAATGATGGTTTATTTCTTGTGGCTCTGCAGGATCTTCTATAAAAAGTTCCCAAAAAGAGCTTGCAGGCTGGGCGCAGTGGCTCATGCCTGTAATCCTCGCACTCTGGGAGGCCAAGGCAGGTGGATTGCTTGCATTCATGAGTTCAAGACCAGCCTTTTATTAGAGACCCCATCTCTACTAAAAATAGAAAAACTGAGGCAAGAGGATCTCTTGAGCCTGAGTTGGAGATTGCTGTGAGCTATGATGCCACAACCCTCTACCCAGGGCAACAGCTTGAGTCTCTGTCTCAAAATAAATACATAAGATAAGATAATAAATAAATTAATAAATAACAGAGCTTGCAACTGGTGAATCTGAGTTTAATCCAGAAGACCAAGTTTGTCACTTTTGTCCTCCGTATCACTTTGTATTATCCCAGAATACTGGTTCTTCTCAGATTACATGTGAAAAGCACTCTGCCTGAGAATTATTTGGAATAGTCAAACATTCAGTTTTCTGGTGAGATTCTTTTATTTGTTTATTTAATAGAGGAATAATTCTGAGATTAGACATGGCAAACACAGGAAGAACTGAATCAGTTCTTCCTAAAAGGAGGGCTAATATTGTGTTTTATACAGCAGGCCCTGCTCTTTTTCTCTTAAAACCCATTTGCTTTTTCAACTACTTGTGACTGACAATTTACCACCCCAGGGAAATGTCTTCACTTTGAGCTGAGGCACATTTATGATTTCAGCCCTCAACCCAAGACCCTTTCAACACTTTCTACCATTCTCTTGGGTATTACCCCATATGCCCTAAACAGGGTTTCTCTAACACATAATCATTCCTAATTTTTCATCTGACATTGTTATTCATTTGGTATGCTTTTCAATTTTAATCCAAATATTTTACTCCTTTTTTTACCCTTAAGATACAAGGCAGCCATTCTTATTTATTTAAAGGAAACGAAAGTTTAAAGCTGTGAACAGTATCAACATGATTTACTTTAGAATATTTCCATGTTTTCCATGGCAGTCAGCATGTAACCTATACTCTCTATCGTGGTTTATAAATTTCTGCCTGCGATGTTCCATGCTTACCTCTCTCTCCCCACTCAGGAGCATTCTCCTCTCTCACTTTTAACATAGCACAACCACAGTGTCATTCTGTAAAGTCCTGAGACTCACCAAGTTCATTCCTGTCCTAAGGAACTTGCTGTTCCCACGTGATGTGTCCTCTGCATGGAAGGTTCTTGACCTCAGGACACAGAAGGGGCTGACTTTTTTTACCTCTCTCATACTGTAGCTTAAATCTCAGACATCCCTTTCCATATCTTCCTTGGCTTATAATACATGCTTAGTAAATGCTTGTTAAATCTGTCAGTTAAAAATTACCAACCTATTTAATTGCTAAATAGCATATATTCTGTTCCTGTCGATGTTGGTTATGTCATCTGATGTGTCATTTGGAGAGAAAAATACTTGTCCAAAAATATCTGGTGGGAGGAAGAAGTAAGGCCATCGAGGTGGCCTGCAGCTCTCTGTGTATCACCCCCACCAGATTCTTCACTTCTTCTGTTGCTCTTTTGCTGGGAGTCTATAGCCTCATGCTTGGTATTAAAGTTTGATATTGGTGGGGCCACACCTACGATGCATCTTAGAAGAGTACAGGTGAAACTTACTACATGCAGAATACAAATGTCTTCATACAACAACTAAGAAAATGCCATGAAGGCTGTGTTAATCAGTTTGATGAAAATAGTTCAGATTGTACATGAAAACAGAACATTGTACCCCTTGATTGCACTAATTTTCACAGCTATGATTTAATAATAATAATAAAAAAAATAAAGTTTGATAAAGAGAATTGTAGTGTCAGAATCTCTTTTGAAAACATTACTAGTATCTAATTGGTCATGGTTAGATCAGGAAAAGGTAAGGAAGCTTTGATAATGCAGAGATATCAATCACAAATTATTGAGTAACGATGGGGTTAGATTCCCATAAACCCATTGCCAGTTGAAATACTGTAAGTCAATAATGCATTTAGTACACCCAATATACCAAACATCATAGCTTAGTCTAGCTTACCTTAAAAGTGCTCAGAATACATCCCTTAGCCTACTGTTAGGAAAAATAATCTGGCAACACAGGACACAGTAGAATGTTAGTTTTTTACCCTCAGGATCACATGGCTGACTAGGAGTAGAGCTTGCTGTCACTGCCCAGCATCACGAGTGTATTTTGCCATGTACTACTAGCCAGGAAAATACCAAAATTCAAAATTGGAAGCACTGTTTCTTTTGGATGCATTATCACTTTCACTAACGCTGAAAAATCATTTAGAACCATAGTAAGTCAGTGATTGTATTTTTCACAGTTATATAACTTCTCTGTTACCCATCAACAAATGGAAAGCAGGAAATCATAGAGCAGACGAGGTAACCTGTCACGATGTCATCCTGCCTTGTTTTCTGTTGCCCTGTTTAGATTTGTCAATCAACTTTCTTCAATTTATACCTTTTTATTTTAAGAAAAGAGTGGTACATTTTATATGTGCAAAACATATTTTCAGCTACGCGTGCCCACCAATACTGCTCAGAGGGTAGAAACAACACAAAGAAATGTTTCCTTTTTTACTCTTGTCAGCCTGGTTATCGACTGTCTTCTGCACGTGCTTAAGCCTGTCAAGTGGTGGTTCCAGTTCTTGCCACATCACCCCAAGTTGTGGATATGAGAATAAAATGGATCAAGATGGCCACAAATTTGGCATAAGATTTTAGGTACATTATCACTGACATAATAATTTCTTTCATTGCCATGAGATAATTCTTTTGGTCTAGCCCAAAATAGAATTGCCCTTTTCTTTCCTGTTTCTTTGTCAACAGCTATTTTTGCAAGGTTTTCATTACTTCTTAATTGTTCAAACTTCCTATTTTCATTTTTCTTGTTAAAGACCGATTTTACAAATGAGTTCATTATCTCTACCATTTTAGACTCATCATTAATTTCATGCTCTTCATTTATTAGTGGACCTATTTTCTCTCTGGTACTTCTTTTTTCACTGCAAAGTTGTTTTCTTTGACTCCCCTTTGTTAGCTTTAATTTGTTCTCCTTATGTTACTGGTATCATTCCTGCATTTAATTGACATATCTCCCTTTTTATTCCAAGTAGTATTCCTCCATTGACTTCAATATAAAATATTAAAAGACATTTATGTTTACACTTCTTATTTGCACACCTCATTCTTTAAACACATTTTGAATCTGTCCTAGTCTACTTAAAACAGCAATGGAATAAGCACTGCCAGAAAAAGAATTGAGACCATTCTACATCTTATAAGCGCATTACTGCGTATAGTACATTTCTTATCCTAAATTGGTGAAGAGATTTGTGATCATTTTATCTATGAGCCTCAGACAGAGTATTACTCAACAATGTCCTCAACCAGGGCACAGAGAAAATCTGAGGAGTAGAATTTTGATGGCTAAACTTATGAACATTTGAGAAAAAAAAAATAATGTAAGGTAGAAGAAGCACGTTGGGAAATAGCAAGGACCAAGGCATCAGAGATGTGGTTCTAGACGTCAAAGATTTCTGAATCATTTTAATCAGATGGGTCTTTTGCTGTTTCTTTGCTAGAGTCTCCTCATCTCCATGTTGACTTTCTCCTCTCTGTATTTCTTCAGAAATATAGAGGTGGGAGTTGGGAAAGAAAACGGGATATTTGCATGTAGAACACTTTGGCAGATCTAGGCAGCAAATAAACTGTAATCCCTGATTCCTACTGTGATACAACAGAGCATTGGATTAGGAAAGAGGAGGCCTGGGGTTTTATTGCAGGTTTCCTATTATTTGACTTCTTAGCAAATGAGCTTTCTCAGATGTAAAATGTGGGCATTGAATTGGATGATAGTTAAGATTCCTTCTATCACTAAGCGTTCAGTATGATTCTTAAAATTCGGAAACTATTAAGTCATTCACTCGAGGTTTATTTATATTTCCCAGTCATTACACTCCTAGTAATTACTTTAGTCTTCTCCTTGGAACTCCACATGCCTGATTGTTCCACACACCAAATATGTGTGTGAACCCACAGAAGCCAGACCTACACACAGCAGCCTATGTTTGCTGCCATTGCCCAGGGTTACTTTTTGACTAGTCCGTGAATGGTTATGTTTTTATTCCACTTGTACTTAGCTTTGAACTCTGGCTGTTGACATCTCAACCTCAAACTGACCTTTAACCTATTCAGAGTTGGTGCTCGTTAGGGTTCTGTATGGCACATGGTTTCAGGGGCTTCAGTGAATGTATGTGACTCTACCATAATGTGAGACATGAGAGGGAATTCTCTAACAAGCTGTAGATCTAAACAACACTGCCTCTACTGCTTCAGACAAACTAGTCCCTGCCCTTCACTGACCTATGTAAGGTTCAGAGGTGCATCAAAAATTATTTAATATTAGTACATTTTTTTTCCTGAGACAGAGTTTTACTTTATCACCCTTGGTAGAGTACCATGGCATTATAGCTCACAGCAACCTCAAACTCTTGGACTCAGCGATTCTCTTGCCTCAGCCTCTCAAGTAGCTGTACTATAGGCTCCCACCATAACGCCCAGCTATACATTTTTTTTTCTTTTGAAACAAGGTCTCACTCTGGCTGAGGTTGGTCTTGAACCTGTGAGCTCAGGCAATCCACCCACCCTGGCCTCCCAGAGTGCTAGGTTTACAGGCATGAGCCACCATGCCCAGCCTACTAATAAATATTTTGTCCTCAAAAAATATTTTCTCTGAGTCATAGTTTTGCCATTTGTAAAAAACTGCTAATCGCCTTCATCAAAGCTGCTATGAATATCAAATGAAATAATTTCTGTGAAATTTCTTTCTAAAATATCTTAGGTATTCCTAAATGAATAATTACTTTCCTGACACATGAGCCTTATTCCTTTTATCATTCTTGCTTTTGTTATTGTTGTCTGTTTGTTTACAAGTACACTCCTACCTCTCCTCTTTGAAATTATTTTTTCATGCTAGTAGACTCCTACTCATCCCTCAGAACCCAGTGCAGAGGTTCTCTCCCATTGAAAAGAGCCCTTCCCCCTCTCCCAGCAAGAGAAGGCCACATTCCCCTTCATCCTTTCTTTGTACTTTGTTCCCCCATCTACTTAGTTACAGCAGCAGCAGCCCCATAGGAAATTATCCTGAAACAACAAAATCAAGTGAGAGGTAGTTTTATTTGGTCCCTTATTTTTATATGAAACTGAGGCCAAATAACTTCTTAAGGATCACTCGATTAGAAAGGCCTGGGCTTAGACCAGAACCCATGCCTTAGTCTTCCCACTCCACCTGAGTATCTTCCAAAGTATCCTCACAGAAGAATTGGTGGAACCCCTTAGTCACTTGGGACCAAGGGCCATAACTCTGCCCTTACTCAGAGCTTCATTTGTTTTTTGCTACCCTGGTTTTATAGTGCTGGGTTTTCCTGCCCTATATCTTTTAATATTCTACTTTTTATTCTCCTTGCTTTCTTATAATGGGCAGTAATTTTTAAACATAATCACGGGCTTTCTCAGTCTCCGTGTTTAGAATTTCTCAGTGATCAGAGTTCTTTTCTTTCATTTCCAAGAAGGTCTGTTTTCCTTGCAAAATCCTTTTCTTCATATCTGTGAATCTGGATTTGAGTGCTTTCTGTCTAATTTAGTTCAGCACTATGTATGGGTATGTCTATGAGCTCCATTCGAGTGGGAAGAGTTACAAAGTCCTCTGGGGTTTTGGCCGAGAGAAAGCAGCTCCCAGTTTAATGCTAATCTTGAAAAAGAAGCCCTCTGCACCCAAGTCCTAGATGTTATGATGCTTCCCTTGGGGTACTACAGTATTCTGAAATAACATTCATGTTACCTTTTACCCCCAACTTAAGCCATAAGAAATTTCACTATTAGCTATTTTATGTCTACTTATAACAGAGAAAATGGCTTGAAAAAGGATAAAAATGTTTTCGGTTTCTTCAAAACCCCCTTACCCTTTTGAGAACTAAAACCTATATCACTGTCTAAGGCCAGTGGTTGGGAGTGGCAAAGACATGTCTTTTTTGTTCTTTGTGCCACAGGAGATGGTTCAAGGGAGTTGTTCTGGGGGAGGTCCTGAGATAGTCTTAGATGAAGATGGGATGAATTGGAGGTCACAAAATTGTCTTAGCTGAAGATGGGATTAATCAGAAGCATCTCCTTTAAAAGCTCTGTACTTCTGCCCAGAAGCAGGATTCTCACACTTTGAGATGGGAGTCTGACAGCCTCATCATTTGCGAGCAAATTAATAAACCTCTCTTGCCTTCTCCTCAAACCACTTGTGTCACTCTTCTGATGCAACTTTGGGGACAAATGCCAAACTTTCAATAATATACTTTGTGAAGGATCTACCTGCATATTAATACTTTTATTTCCCATATTTTTAAACACTGAAATGTATCTTCACTTAATGCCAAATATCAACACCATTCAAGTCATCTTTGTGTGCTTCCCTAAGTGTTTTCCTGTCTCCAAGGCCTGGCTTATCAGGAGAGAATGAGTCTATTACTAATTTCTGAGAGTAGTACACAGTAAATCATGACCAATACATAACCCAGTTCAATTATTGATATAAGGTACACTCTAGGGGGAAAGTGGCCAAATACTAGATTAATAAACTTAAGAATTTATGAAATCCATATCTTGCAATATACACATGAACTTTATGGCCACACTGTACAGTATAATACAATCTCAAATTTGTTCATCTATAAGAATTTGTAGTAATCCTTGATGTTCACAATGATTCCATAATTTTCAGCCATCAAAGAAAAATGCACTTCTAATCATTATGATATTAAGGAAAGAGGGACCATGTATTTGAGAAAGACTTTTATTAGGAAGAATAGAAACAAAAAGAGGTGTCTTTTTATTACAGAATTAAATTAGCCAGAACATCCCATTCTTCAAGCATTTCCATTGATCAAGTTTTTGATAGGAAGTCTAATCAAGACTATCTGTGAAGTCAGTGTGTATCACTTATTGAAGTTTGCAAATATGCTTTTGAAAGCTTTTAGACCATGACTTTTAGGGAAAGTCCTCTGGTCAAAAGGGGTCATTTGCTTGAAGGATGTCACATAGAATCTTTACACAATTGTCACAACAATTTGATTTCCTTGTCAGACAGGAATGGCATTATTGCTACAATTGTGTGTGTCTAGATGTATATAGATTAAGGCACAATAAAACGCAGGCATGTGTTGATACATACAAAGCATGGCTTAAGAAATGAAGGGGACTTCCTGGAATTAAAATAGCCTTGTTTACTGAATCCAATTGTTATTTAGACCCTTGAGCAAATTAGGCTGACATGCAGTTTGGGGGTATTTTTGTTTTAAATTGTATCATCTATTACCTAAATGCATTTTTACCCAGTAAGAAATGCAGAGTCCAGCATTTATAACATAAACACTTCCAGAATCATAAAAAAATGGTGATTCTGATCATGGTTCTGAAAAGATAATAACATACTTACATGTGTCTGTCCTTTCTGTATTTCTCCCCGAATTCCCATATATAATGTGAATATTTTACAGTGATGTTTAGTAATGAACACCCAATCCAACCTTAAAATGACTCTTCTTTTAATTAGCACATTAGTCACTCAGTAAAAATTGAGTTGAATGAATTATTCAAATATAATTCAGCAGAGATTCAGGAAAAAAAGCTAAGAGATGGAGAAAAAAAAAAGCAAGGCTGCCTAGTTGTTTTTACACTCACAGAAGGTTAGAGAAAGAATCTGTAAAACTAAGGAGTAGGAGTCTTAAGAGCCATGGTTAACAGGAAGACTTAGAGTGACTCTAATGTTGCGGATATCAGAGGATGACCTTGAAGAACTGATAAACACCATGCAAAGGAAGGGAAAACATGTCAGTGGAGCAATGTCTCTGTATCTTTTGCTTTCATAGATTAAAATAAACCCCAAAGAATACTGCTGTGTACATTTGGGGACGAACTCTCACTAGGCATTCACCTAGTGCCTAGAATACTTTTGAACTGCAAAGAAACCTTCATGTTAAAGTTTTGTTGCCTCAGGATAATTCTGTAATTTAGTGCGGGAGAAATGGTCCGATTAGTAGTTGGGACCAGCAGGGGGAAGCTAACTGGAGTGAAGAGGTGAGAGAAAGATTCAGAATGTTGTTCCTAAAACACAAAAAACTGCTCAAGGGAAGAAGAGGAAGTGGGAAAAAATCAAGAGGAAGTAGAATTCAGTAAGTCAGTAGCATTGATAATTGGAAACAAAAATGACTTTTAAAATACAGCAAGGCCAAAGTCCATAAAAACAAGCAAGGGAAATATCCCCTCCAGGGGATATTTAGACTTTCTCATGTAATTGTTCCAAGGCAAGGACAGTAAACAAAGCCTGAATCCTGCAGGATAGATTCCTAACCCGTGGATTGAGGTGAGGACGAGAAATGACAAGGCTGGAGGAGACTGGCCATGAAGACCAGCCTTGCTCTCCTGGTAATTTATCCGCAAAGGACACTTGCTTGAACTTTTTGTCTATTTGGTTGGTAGTCTCCTTTCATTTCCGGTTGTTTTAGTCAAGAGAAAAATCCTTGAAGGGAGGAAGCCTGCTGGGTGTCCTTTTTCTGTGCTGAGTGAGCCGTTTCCCTGGGCTCAGTAGGATCGTGTATGACTTCAGCCTGATGTGCCCTAGGAAGGACAGATCTCGATTTCAAGATAAGAAGCCTCTTCAGTGACCAAAGGTAAGTTACTTATGTCATCCCTGTCTGGCTATAGAACATCTGGAAGAAGTGAGGGTCCAGAAGCCATTACCTAGTGACCTAAATTCTCCAAATCAGAGTTTTAGAACTGACCCGGTTTTACTTCTTCCCTCAGAATCAATGGTGGTCATCCATTTATCTACATGGCCATCTGGGCAACCAGAACTTAATTTGGCTTAACCCCGATATAATCAGACTTTGATTCAAGTGTATTCTGCTTCCCATCAATCAACTTTTTTGTCATTCTTTGGCCACAGCATGGCATACGGGCAGAAAGATGTGATACTGTTCCTCAGCCATCATAAGGGTCATGGCTGGCACTCCTATAATAATAGGTTAACAAGAGAAAAGCATAACAAGTTTATTACCAAAGTTTTGTTTTTTTATTTTTGGGTGACACAGAAAGCTTCAGAAATGAAGATCCAAAACTCAGGAAAAACTGTCTATTTTTATAGACAGGTTTGAGGAAGAATAGATAGCAATGTAATTAAATAGAAGAAAATAATCTAATAGTAATGGGGGGGTGCATCAAGCAAGGACAAGGCCTTCTGGGCCTGTCTGTGTGTGTGACATTGCTTCCTCCTCGGTATGAGGTAGGGCTCCCAGGTATAAGACAAGATAGGTCAGAGAGTTTCTTTATGACCAACTCTTAGAGAGACAAGGGAAGGTCACAGTAATATTTCTATGGGTTCAGTTTCTGAGACCCTCTTTGTGTAAAAGAAATTCTAGTTTCTGTGGCCTGTATTGAGGCAGAAAGGGGAGCAGGAGAAAGAAGGGCAAGAGAAGGGCAGAAAAGAGACTTTGCTTCTGAGGCTCTCCCAATGCCCTTCAGTTTGAAGTACTCAGCATGCCAAAGAGCCATATTTGGGGTATCATTTTCTGAGTCTCAACAATAGCCCTGGGTCAAAGCGATCTGCCCCTACCTATAGGATACATTGTAGGACTGCAAAATGCCACTCGGACTAGAGATCTCTTCTCATCCCGAAGGCATCCCATAGGCCAGCGGTTCTCAGCCTGTGGGTTGCAACCCACAGGAACGGTATTAAAGGGTGGAGGCATTAGGAAGATTGAGAACCACTGCCATAGGCCATCACTGAGCTTACGGACCCATTCCCGGCTCTAGCCTATGAGGAATTTGTAAAAACTTTATTTTAGCTGTAATTATGTTATATTTGTTTGATCCCTGCTGATGTGTGATGACATGTTTGTTGCTACCATTATCCCCCAGCAAAATATTAAGAAATCCTGAGAAAATTAGAAATAAGATTAGGTATTTGCCATCCTGAACATGGTACATAAAATTCAACAATAAAGTGTCTAAAATAATTAAAAAGAAAAGGCTTTCTTTATGTCTTCTAGCAGTAATCACAATTAATATTTTTGGTAGCTACTCTTTTAACTTCTATTTCTTGACCAACTTCAGACAGCTATGACCTAAAAATGTGACAGTTTTAGCACTGTAACCCTTCTTTTTGCCTATGATTTTTAACTATATTATTAAAGTTTCACTACCAAGTTACATCGAATTTTCATTCTGACCTGTAAGTAATTACTGTGTTTTCTTTGTCTACAGGCTAAGCATAATAATTTGAACAGAATAAAAGCAGTATTAGTTTATCATTATATAAATATTATTCACTCTGTATGTATAGAAGTTATAGAAAAATTAATACATTAGAACCTCTATAGGTGACCACCTCCTTAATTTGACCCAGTGTTCATAGACTGGACAAGCACCACACATACTAATCAGTACAGTAGGCCTAGCTCCTTATGTTGACCACCTCTCTAGCATGACCAGTTTGTTGCAGTCCCTTGGGTGGTCAGCTTACTGAGGTTCTTCTGTATGATTGTGCCATTAAATCTCTGCACAAATGAGAATGTTTTGTGTGCTAAGGTAAAGTGATTCCCTTCTATTTCCTTTTTGCTCTTTTTGTTTTATCCAAATCATATTCTGCTCCCATTGTTTCTGACTGATCACATTACCTATTCTGTTTTGCTGTTTTGGAAGGCTGCCCTGAGAGGTTGAGTAATTTGTAAGTCCACGCATCCCCCAAATGTCTTCATTTTGGTTTCACATTTGATTGTGGAATTCATTTTAGCTTGGCTTCTATTATCATTTCATTTATTTGAGTCCCTCTACTGTTCATTGTCTCTTCTGTTACCTAGAAAGATGTAGGCAGCCCTGAGGAGATGGAACATAGCACTGTATATTCTGGGGAGGAGGGAGGAGACACTAACCTCAATATGGTCAAACAGCAAAGGATTTTAAATAGTGTGGCTCTGAAAAGGGCCAGAGAGTAACTAAATTATATGTGGTCTCTGTCACAACTCAGCTGCTGTAGTGCAAAGTCAGCCATAGAAACTCTGTCAACAAATGAGCAAGACCATGTTCAAATACATTTTTGCATACACTGAAATTTGAATTTCACATAGTTTTCAATGTGAATTTTATATAATTTTCAATGTGAATTCCATGTAGTTTTCAATGTGAAAATTTCAATTTCAATATACACAAACAAGAAAAGCTTATTCCCTGCTCATTTGTTTGCATATTGTCTATGGCCAATTCAATCTCAGATGATACAAAAACGGGCAGCAGGCTGAAGTTGGCCTATGGGCTATGTTGCTAATCTGGTCTAAAATGAAAAGAAGCAGTAAGTTTTCCCTCATATCTACTATATACCTACTTGTAAATTAAAGTATTAGTAGTACTGAAATAAGTTTCAATTTTTTTTCCTTAACACTGAAGACTTTATTCCATTGCCGGCTAGCATTCAAAATTGCTAATCTGGAGTCTAGTGGTGATATAATTCTCCTTCTTTAGTGGGGAATCCACCCCCTCACCTCTAGATGTTTTGAGCATTTCCTCTTTAACTCTAAATTCTGAATTTCATCAGGATCTGTATAAATCTGTAAAAATGTGGATTTATGAAATTTTTTTCTACTTGATACTTGATGATTTTGGTCAATCAGAAGGTTGTTATTATTCTTCCAATCAAGGAAATTATTTTGTATTTATGTAATATGATTACCTTTTCCTCAGCCTTATTTTTTCTTTCTATAATTCTTACTGGAATGATACTTAATTTCCTAGATCTAACATTTATGAATCTTAATTTTTATTTTCTGGCTCCTTCTATTTTTAGATGGGCGTTTCCTCAATTTTATCTTTGAATTAGAAACTCCTTGCTCTTCCCATTTAATTGTTTTGTCTATACATAGGATTAAAAAATCAACATAATTTTAATTTATAAGAACTCATATTCAACCATAAAGCATTGTTTTTGTGTTTTAGTTTTTGGAGCTTTTCCGGGTGGCAGGATCACCCGCCCATATGTTTACAGTCTTCTCCAAAGGTTTCTCTCTGCTTTCTTCATCAATTCAAATCTCATTGTCTTTCTTCCAGTAAGTCTTCAAAATTGTTCCTCTTTCGTGGTTTCTTTTTATTCCTTCATTTTTAGTCCTCCTTTTCCTGGCCCCTTCCCTAGAGCTTTATTTTTTTCTTTCTATTTGCAAATACTATTTCTATAATTTCCTTCTTGAGGAGGAAAGAAATAGATATATGTCCTCAAGTCTATCTTGAGCAGGCAGATGAGGAGGAGGACCGCGTCCAAGTTGATGAGAGTGTGGGGGACAGGAAAAGATTCCCGCTTGGATCCCTGTGGTACCTCATTTGAGGTAAAATGGGAGGAACTGGGTACACTGTAGGAAGGAGGGAACCAAATATAATTTGCACCGATTAACAATTGGGAGAAGAGGCCAGAAAGGGTAATAGCATTTCTAGGACAGAACCTGTAAGATTTAAATTAACGTTCTACACTAGACCTGGATGTGAAGGTGGAGCTTTACATGTTAAGGTGGCACTGTTAATTTGGTATTGAGATGCTGTGAACGTATTTGCAGCAACCAGTGAATTTAATCATATAGAAGAGCTGAGGCTAGTTTTATTTGGTTTTCTAGAAGCCGATCAAATTGGCTATGGATAGAACAAAATGGTAAGTATCATAAGTATGACACATTCCCCTAAGTTATCCTGTTCTATATGAGGAAATGATTAATGTCTGTTATCAAAGTCTTCCACATATGAACACCTGTGATGTTCTCAGTTAGTAGATAGGACCACCCCTTTGACCTTTTTCATCTTTAAACGCATTTTAATTTTAATCTTCTGAGTGACATAGGTACTGCACAGTAAAACCACACTTTGGAGTCAAAATGTTTGTGATAGTGGTTCAGTGTAGACAGAGTTTAATCCTTCTCCCCAAATTCCTTCATGTCATTAATTATCCCCCTCGGAGTGTCATTTCCCAGCCATTCGGTATCACCTTTATGTTCTTCCTTTTGAATAGTCCACAATTTGCATGAATGAGGCCCAGAAGGGTACTCTGTCTGAGTTTTAATGATGTTCATAAACTGAATAGAACTTGGGAGGAAAAGGAAAAAAAGAGATTAAAAAACCCTACATAACCCAAAACACAGAGCTATTCCCAAATAGAGTGTGCAGACTGTGGATGTTCATTTTGTGTGCAAATAAAATCTAATCTTTTTCTCCCTCTTTCTCTCTCCTGCTTTTATAATGCAGAGCAGCTGTAGCAGTTTGGTCTTTTCCTCTGAGCTCTGTGTTGCTGAATTGAATGGTAACTTGCAAACCAATCTGTAGCTCAGGGAAGAAAAACTGAGAAATTAATTCCTTATCCCCCTACTCTCTACACTGTATGTGTGACCCTTAATTACGTTCACAGGGTCCTATTCAGAATGTGTAATGCAAGCTTAGGAGACAAGGGAGCTACCAGGCAAATCAGACAAAAAAAGATAATCTTGCAAAGCTTTTGTTTGTGAAGTAATGCTGTGCTGGTTCTATGTTCAACAAGCAAAAACACTCGAGAATAATAGGGCTTTGTAAACCAATTTGGGCTTCAGAGTTTCCATTTGGGGTTCCCCAATAAAAATGAAAGCAATAGTGTTTGAACTTATTTAAACCTTTTAATCAGTGCTGAATGTAAATAGCACCATAAGTATACCAGAAAGCACTATGTTATCTTTTCACACCAAATGTATTTCTCAAGATTAAACTCTAAACCATTATTATTGATTTTTAGAAGCAATGTGGTAATTTATTATATATGGGTCAAACATTTCTTGACCAATGTGTATAAAGTATATCAAATTATTTTAAATGAAATCTGTCAGGAAGTCTACACCATCCACTGTAGCAAAGCTCACTTTATGTAGGATGTGGCATATGTGCATGTGTTCACAGTTTCGGGACATATATAGGAAAGAAAAGCAGCTAGGGCGATGGTTCTCTCATCATTAAGATCTTTGATATTATCTCATAGTTTTCTTATTAAAGTAGCTAAATAAGCTCCTTTACTACTACTGGCCTGCAGTACCTTGGTGGATATGCAATTGGTGTACAACAGAAACTGGTTAAAAGGTTTAACAATGTCACTTTACCTTTCTGTACTTCAGTTTTCTGCTCTTCAGAATGAAGGAGCTGGGCTACATTATCTCTAAATTCTCATTTAGCACTTAGAATTTTTAGTGGTGTAATTTATATGCTTCATTCTCAACCCACCAGTTGGCATAATTAACAACAAACTCATCTCATTTTCAATTTTAAGACTTGGAAAAATCAAAAGTGACCTTAAAATCAGAAAGAAAGGGAAACCATTCTAAATTCTTTTTTTTTTTTTCTTTTTCAATTTTTGGCTGGGGCTGGGTTTGAACCCGCCACTTCCAGTATATGGGGCCAGCACCTTACTCCTTTGAGCCACAGGTGCTGTCCCCATTCTAAATTCTTATTGCCCCAGATGACTGGTTTTATATGTAATTTGAAAAGTAAACGTTCCATGGTATATCTATTTCTCCTACAATATATTTCTTCCTTCATTCAGATATAATGATTGCTTACTCTCTGCTTTACTTCCCCTAGATTCTCTATTCACTTGCTAAAGACTGGTGCTATACTGAAGAGGTTTAAAGCCTACTGTTCTATATGAGAGAATAGGGTTTAAAAGCAATTGTCCCAGATAGGCAACCATAAACTAAAATTTAAAGTAGAATAAAAAAATGTATAAAGTTTTATCCAAAGACTCATTTGTTTCCTACAATGTTATTAAGTTGCACTTTACATATAATGTAATTATTGTGGTTCAATTATACAATTTGAGGAGTCTGTCATATGTTTTCACTTCTGAAACCAACCACAATCAACATAATGAACATTTTTATCACTCACGAGTTTCCTGGTGGCCATTTGTAACCCGTCTCTCTTACCTTCCCAGGCAACAGCTATTCTTCCTTTCTCTGTAGATGATTGTCCATTAAGTAGAATTTATTATAAATTAAATGATACCATATATGCTTTTTAACAGGTCCTTCCACTTAGCATAATTATTTTAAGAGGCAGTTTTTTTGTTGTTGTGCATATTGATAGCATATTTCTGGTTACAGATGAGATTCCATTGCGTAGATATACCACAATTTGTTTAGCCATTCACCGGTTGATAGATATTTGAGTTATTTCCAGTTGGGGTTACTTAAACAAAGCTGCTATAAACATTCATGCACAAGTCTTGATGTGGTCGTATGCTTCTTTTTCTCTGGGATAAACACATCAAAGTGAAATGTCTGAATCATATGGTAGGTATATGTTTAACATTTGAAGAGATTGCCAAGCTGTTTTCAAAGTGATTTGTACTGTTTTAAATTCCTACAAGCAGGGTTGCTCTATGCTGGGAACTGGAAAGCAATGTTCTACTGGCCAGATCTGTCCTACAATCTGTTTCTCTGTGGCCTGTGAGTTAGGAATGCTTTTTCTTTTTTCAAGTGGTTGGGAAAAAATTCAAAAGAAAGATACTATTTTGTAAAATGTAAAAAATATATTAAATTTGGGTTTTAGTGTCCATAAATAAAGTTTTATTTTAACACAGCTACATTCATTGATTTAAGCACAGGTATGGTATGTGCCTGCTTCTGTGTTACAACAAGGTCAAACAGCTGTGACCCAGACCACATGACCCAAAAAAGAGATGCTATTGGATGTGTAATTATATTGTAATTTAAATTTTCATTTTCTTAAAGATGAATGGTACAGTATCCTTTTATGTATGCTTTTCTTTTTTTTTTTTTTGCCATCTATGTGTCTTTTTAGGGAAGTATTTGTTCAAATGTTTTGCCCTTTTATATTAAATATTTTGTCTCCTTTTGAGTTGGGAGAATCCCAAACATCTTTTAGACGCAGCTCTTTGCTCACACATATGTTGTGCCAACATTTATCCCTACCTGTCACTTCCCAACAGTGTTTCTCAAAGAGCAAAGGTTTTTAATTAGATAAGTCCAATTTATTGACTTTTTCTTTTATAGTTTGTGTTTTTTACATACTATTTAGGAACCATTTGCCCAACTCAAAGTCGCAAATATTTTTTCTGTGTTATCTGCTAAATACTTATAGATTTAACAGTCACAGTTTTATCTATAATGAAATTAGAGATAAGAGTCAAGATGGATTGATTTTAACATAGGGTCATCTAGCAATTGTTCTAGCAACATTTTTTGAAAATACTATTCTTTTCCTCTTTGCCCCTGTACTGAAAACCAGTTGATCATACATGTTTGCCTCTTTCTGGACTCTGTATTCTCTTCCATTGCTCCACATGTCTACTTGATACCAATGTTACACTCTGTTGATTATTTTAGCTTTATAAAAAGTCATGAAATAGTGTGGTGTATGCACTTCTTCATTGTTCTTCTGTTTAAAATTTACTTTAAGTCTTCTGTTTTCTACATTTTTATATAAATATTATAATCACCATGTCAATTTCTTTTAAACACATTGCCAAAATTTTCATTGGTTACACTGAATCTACAGATAAATTTGGAGAGAATGGATATTGTAATAGTCTTGAGTCTCCTAATCATTGAGCATGCTCTCTCACCCCCATTTAAGGGGCACTATGTTAATTTAACTCAGGAAAATTTTCTTTTCATTCTATGGCAAAGAAAAGAAAAGAAAAAAAAATTGCTCTTTTGGCAAATTTATCTGCCAATGTTTCATACTTGTGATGTTATTATATATAACATTGGTTTTTTTTTTCAATAAAAATGTCTTCTTTATTATCTATTTAGAGAAATACAGTTGGTTTTTATATATTGACTTTGAGTTCTGCCAAACTTAATTATCAGGTCTGGTGAATTTTTAGAGATACCTTAGGGTCTTGCTAGTAAAGTATCATGTAATCTGTGAATAAAGATAGGTTTATTTCCTCACTTATAATCAATATGCCTTTTGTTTATTTTTTCTTGCCTTGTTATACTGGTTAGAATTTCCAGCGGAATGCTAAGTAGAAATGGTGACAATGGACTTTCTTGTCTTATTCTTATTCAGAAGGATGGTCATTCAAACCCTCATCATAAAGTATGATGTTAGCTTTCGATTTCTTTGTAGATACCTTCAGTATCTTGAAAACAATTCTTTCCTACTCCTATATCGCTGAGATTTTTAAAAATTTTAATCATAAATGAAAGTTAAGCTTTTTCCAAGTACATTTCATCATCTATTGAGATGATCACATGGATTTCCTTTAGTTGGTTATTATAATGAGTTCTACTGATTTTTCATTCCTTTGTTTAGATCTATATTTTAGCTAATATTATTGTCCCTATGCTTAAGGATATTTTTTAATATTCTCATAGGCAGGTTCTGTTGGTGATTTTTTTCTGCCCTTTTTATTTCTTAAAAAGTCTTAATTTCACTTTTATTTTCTGAAGGATATTTTTGCCAAGTTGATAGTTCCCCCATACCCTAAATTTTGAGGTTGATATTTTGCTGTCTTCTAGATCACATTATTTCCAAAAGGAAGTTTGTTATCATTCTTATGTCTATTCCTATGCATATAATGTGTTTTTCTGCTTTGCTTTTAGGATTTTGTCTTCATATCTATTTCAGGCAGTATTGTTATGCTGTATCTATTTCAGGCAGTATTGTTATGCTGTATTGTATGTTTTGCCTATTTGTTCTGCTCAGACTATGTTGAGCTTCTGGAATCTGGGTGTTTATAGTTTTTTATAAATTTTGGAAATCTTTCAGCCATTATTTATTTAAATATATTTTCTAACTTCCTGTCCCTTTCCTTCATCCTCTCCTTCTGAGACTCCAAATGCATGTATGTTAGGTTGCTTGTAGTTGTCTCACAAGTCTCTGATGATCTATTTATTTATTTTCTTTCCTTCATTTCATTTTGTATAATTTCTGTTACTATGTCTATGTATAATCACTAATCTGTTCTTTGGCAGTCATTTTCTGCCAATCTCATTTAGTGTATTTTTTAATCTCAAGAAGTATGATGCATATATCTCTGTGTATATATTTATGTATACATATATTTGTGTATATGTGTGTGTGTCATGTCTGTACATTGTCTCTTTATCTTGTTCACTTTCTATTACTTTCTTGATAACATCACAGATATTTATACACACATGTATATTTATAAATGCTGGTATATTTTTTGGATCTATAAATTCAATCATCCATCTACTTTCTTAGATATGTTACTAGTTATTAATTTATCCCCTTACTATGGTTTCTATTTTGCTGCTTTTTGTGTGCATAAAATATTTTTTATTTATTGCATTTATTGATGCATAATATACATAATTTTAGGGAACTTTTACTGGATATCAGACACTGTGAATTTTGGTTTATGAGTAAATATTTTTTTTCTATTTCTTTAAACATTTGGGGGCTTTGTTCTGGGATGTAGTTAAGTCATTTGGAAACAGTTGGGTCCTCTCCAGGTTTGTTATCAGGCTTTGTTAGGCAGATCCATAACAAACAAATTGGTCTAGAACTAATTTGTCGTACTATTGAGGCATTGCCATTGTGAGAAGTCTATTTAAATGTCCTATGTATTTAAGGCTCCTTTCATTCTTCTTTTGAAAATCAAATTATTTCTAGCCCTATGGGGTTATGATGTTTGTTTCCCAGATCCTTTTGGCTATTCTTGCCCCCTACTTTGCTGGTTTTCTCATATGTAAGTATTGGTGAGTACTCAGCTGAAGGCTCAAGGAGAAACTTCTGCAGACCTCCAGAGCATTCTGTCTACATGACTCTCTTTCCTCTGGTGCTCTGCTTTGTGAATTCTAGCTGCTTCAGGCTCCTCAAACTCTGGACTCTATCTCCTCCAGACAGAGAAACAGTAGGCGCCATTTCTTCTCCTGCCCTATAATCCTGAAACTGCCCCCATGCAAAAAGCTCAATCAGTGATGGAGTTCACCTCATGTGTGTCCCCTCCCTAAGGGTTCACTTTCCTGCCTGCCTATTTTCCATTTTTTAAAAACTCTCTTTTACAATTTTTGTCTGACTTTATTAGTTGTTTAAGAGTATAGAGTTTTAATTTGATGAAAGAAGGGTCACTGAAAATAAACTATATCTGCTTGACATTTTTCTTATACCTTATCTTATATGTGAGCCCAACTTACTTGAAAATTTCCTAACAATGGCATTCTTCTGAAGTAATGCCCAAGAATGGAAAAGCAAGTTTGTCTGCATACAAAGAGGGGGAAAGTAGAGCTATGAATGGGAAAATAAGGAGTATGAAACTGTTTCCCACCACTTTACTTCTAGGAACTTCTACTCAAGTGTGGTGGCAGCAGGTGCTCTAGTCTGATAGTTGAGAAGCTACGATAATATAATTCCATCTTTCAACTTTTCAACCTGGCATGCTTTAAAACCTGTGGTTTGAGAATCCATGACAATATTCATAAACACCACAGGTTTTATCACCATGCTAAAAGGCTGATAATCCATTATGGGTTAAATGTTTACAATTATTCCTTAATTTAATTCATGATCCCTCAAGTAGATGTTAAATGATATAGAGGGAATAGTGTGGGGTTTTGTTTTGATGTGGCAATCACAGCAAGAAAAAGCCAAGGTTTAGTTCCATCTAACGTATCTCCAGTTTTCCTATCTAGAATTGCTAGAAAACAGCTTTTTAATTCCTAGATTCTTTTACAAATTTTTTACCATATGCTCATTCAAAATAAAATGAATACTGTGCCCCAGATTTGCTTGATTCTATATGTCCATTCCAGGAGGACATAAGTTTGCATTGTTGTAAGCAGAAAATAAGAATTTTCATCCTTGTTTCACTTCCTAGCTTCTTCATTCTTATGTAATCACCCCATAAGATTATATTAATTTTTTCTCTTTTATCTTACCAAGGATAGACAGGGCCCTGTATCCTGAAAACATATAAAATAATATGTCTACTACTTAAATGGGATGGACACCTAGAAGTGTTGACAGGAGGTCATATACAGAAATGCTGAAAATGGTGATTTTGTGTTTAAGAGGCAGAGTTTACAAATATTTAAGAAATGTAATGAATTGAACTTGTTCATCTTTGAAAATATCCACAACAAACGAAGCCTTCTTCAATTTATGTGATGTTACCTAACTTTAAAAGGTAATATATAACAAAATCAGGACATTCTTTCTAAACTTCTGTTTATAGGAAAATGGAATTCTGGGTCACCCAAAGATGATTCAATTTTAGAATCTCTTATGGTGAGATCAGGGCATTTATTGTTATAATACTTGAGTTTAAAAATTATAGTCTTTGACTAATTGGTTAAACCACTGACAGTTCTGGAAAGGCTCAGTAATTCCAAGTGCAATAATAAAATTATCCTGCCACAGTAGGACCTACAATTCAATAATCCTAAAACTATTTCACTGCGTCTCACCTATGTCGTGTTCTTCCTAGCCTCCTTACCAAGAGCAAACATATTCACTTTCTAGGATGTTTCTTTAATTCTCATGGGCTCTTCTGTCTGCATCACATTCATAGGACAAAAATCTAAACCCTGCTTAAATCTCAATTGCTGACTAGTCTACTCTTGAACACACACCAGTCAATATGTCTAGAATTTAACACATGATTTGTTAATTGAGCCACGTTAGAGTTGAAAACCAAAGTCTGTACAATCACCACAGATCACCCTATGGCTGCTTCCATTGCATGTTTCAGCTCTCTTTCAAATGGCAGCTTCACAAAGACACCTTTGCCAACCACTGATTCAAAACTGTTCAACATCCCCCAGACCTTGGCACTCCCCATTTACCTTCGATCTTTTATTTATTTTTTCCTAAAGAACACACAACATCATGGCATATCATATATTTTTTCTATTTTTTCTTGTCTCTCAATAAAAGGTGAACTTGTTGAGAGCAGTGATTTTTCTTTCTTTCTGTTTTGTTTCATGCTCTTATCTCAGCCCCTTGTACACTACCTGGTACTTCATCTTTGTTGACTGAAAGAAACCAAGCTTTTATAGAAACTGAAAAATTTATAGAGTTTCCAAAAGTTCCTTTAGTAGGTGTAGAATTTTATAAGCTGCATAGGAATTGTGGTTGTATTCATACTCCTAGGCATCCGTTTATTGTTAACCAAATTAAAGCATCAGTGTCCACGTCAGTGGTGATGTTGATAATGACGGGTGTGTATGTTGAGTGTTGTGTGTATGTGTGTGTTCCTTATTCATTACGCCTTCCCACAATGTATCACTGCTTTGCTTCAACTTCCAATGGCTCCAAACTTGTACACACACACACACATATACACACATTCCACACTTGTGCATACTTACCTGTCACAGATAGTTCACGTTTTTTCTCACTGAGAATTTGCCATTTCTACAACTCTTTTCCCTATCTCAAGAGCATCATGCTTGCTTTATGCCTAAGCAATCACCTATGAAATTTCTTTACCTAGAATGCCCTGCCATTTCCCAACTCTCTTAGAAAATGTCCACTATTCTTTTTGATGAATGAAGCCAATACTCACTAGCTTCTTCTCTCTGCATGTGCAGACATCACTGTCTGGTATTTATGTAGCATTTATCCTAATCTGCCTTTACTGAAAGCATGCTTGTCATATGTCATATGCATTGTCTCTGCCTTTCTAAAACATCCACCTGGAAAAAGCTAATTCTGACTGAATTGAACTGCCTGCTGTCTTAAAATTTATACCCTTAATGCTGAGCACTGAGGGAGCCTCTAGCTAGCAGATTGAGAGCACCCAGGCACCCTAACTTCATGGTGTCTGACCTCAGGGATATTGCCATTGATTTCCTAGTTAGTCACAACCCTCATTCTTTGCAACAGTATTTCTAACCTTCTTCCTTCTCCTAAAACTGATGTTCCTTGTTCCTACCAGTTTGCTTCTTACCCCTCAGCATATGTCCTAACCTCCTACTTCAAGGAGAAAATAGATGCCTATTAATACATCTTGTTCAACTCCATGCAACCAAAGCAGCTTGTTTGCACCTGCACTTCTCTTCTCCCCGCCTCTTATTTCGGTGCAGAAACTCATCTCTCTGCTTGTGAGCTCGATCTCCTGCCTTCTCACCTCTACCGCATCCCACTCTACAAATGAGGGAGGATTCCTTCTCCTGCGTCTTCACCTCTCCCATTATTGGGGTGTCCTTTCCATCCATACTGAACATGCTCAAGTGTTACCTAACTTTAAAATAAGTTCATGATGTTACATTCTTCTCTGGACACCCCTCTCCTCATCACAACTTGCTTTATAGTTATAGACCTTCAAAGTACCCACCACCTCTGTAGTTATTCTTCCCTCCCTATTCATTTCTCAAGGCAGTGATTCTAGCTTCTGCCCCTATCACTGAACCAAAACCCTAATTCCAAATCTCAGGATAAATTTAATTTGCAGTATAGCTTGATTCTATTTTTTTCATTAAAGTATATATATGATTCATCCCCAATCTGCCATAAGTTCTTTGTTTGCCTCCATCAAGAGAACATTTCTTTAACTGATATTTTACAAGAAAATATTGTCAGATAATTTACACATGATTCTTTTGAATGTTTTATCAAATTTAGATGTTGAAAAATCATAAAACTTTCCAATTTCATTCCACTAGTATAGAATACACATATATTGAATTAGAAAATAGGAGCTCCATTGAAAACTTTTTTCTAAGTTGGGAAAATTGGAGTAGAAGGTGTCAAATTTCAAAAGGAAATCTTGAATATTATTTGACCTATCATCTCTTATTTCATTATTTTGTTTTAATATTCATTTCCTTCAAACAAATAAATTGGAATAACTTTTTTTTGTTTTTAGGCTTTAAATAATTAGTTGCAATTCATTAAAAGCTTTAGAAGCTGGAGTGTTTTCTTTTTGTTATTGTTTTTTTTGTTTTAGTTTGGTTTGGCTCTACAATTCTTGAATGCTTCAATTAAAGATTCCCAAATTAGTTTGAACAAATATCAACCCAATTTCTAGCATTCACTTCTAAATAGTTCATTACCATTTAAAACCACTTGGTAGCATTTCCCAAGATCAAAGATGGCATGCATGCCTTGCTGAAATCTTTCTATTGTTTTTTAAAAATTAAACATCAGATTTGTAGCTCATTTTTCGGTGTATAAATAAAAAATTATTTGTAAATTTTGACAACTTCCATTTTGATTTTCAGAGTAATGCTATGATAGGTATGCCTGAATCAATTCTAGATATAATTCTACTTCATAAGAGTTTTTTATTTGTTTGTTTGTTTGGGGGGTTCTTTTTAAATAGGGTGTCATTCTGGTGCCCAGGCTGGCAGATAGTGGCAATGATCATAGCTCTCTAAAACTTCAAACTCCTGAGCTCTAGCAAACATCCTGCATCAGCTTCCTGGGTAGCTAGGACTAGAGGAGTGCCACCATGTCCAGCAAATCTTATTTTAAATTATTTTTTGTAGAGAAAGGATGTCAGGCTAATCTCAAACTCCTGACCTCAAGCCATTCTCCTGCCTCAGCCTCCCAAAGTGCTAAAATTACAGACCTGGCCTTTCACAAGGATTGTAATAAATAAGGAAGTTTTTCTTAATATTATGATGCTGTATTCCCCAAAATTTGCATTCATATTTTCACTATAAA
This sequence comes from Perodicticus potto, assembly GCA_963574655.1. NCBI lineage: Eukaryota > Metazoa > Chordata > Mammalia > Primates > Lorisidae > Perodicticus > Perodicticus potto. The sequence goes on along the minus strand of CAUYRH010157108.1, from coordinate 11,898 downwards.
TCAAGTAATTTTATTTATGTTTATTTATTTATTTATTTTGCAATTTTTGGCCAGGGCTGGATTTGAACCCACCACCTCCAGTATATGGGGCCAGGACCCTACTCCTTTGAGCCACAGGCACTGCCCTAAATCAAATAATTTTATCTTTATTGTTGCGCTTTACCAAATGGCATGCGGAATAATGACATTCATATAATTTTGCCTTCAAAAGTATAAAAATTAAAGACCTTCACTTTGAATAAAATAGTCTAACCATTACTGAGTGAACTGATTTTCTATCTGAAGAATTTAATGATGTTCATATAACAACAGCATCACTAAATTATTCACAAAGTTCCTCAACTATCATACCACAAGAAACATTGAAATGGAAGCTGAACAAAAGTAATTTAAAATAATGAACATTGATCTAAGGGAAAAGCTATCCTTCATTTAGTGATATATAAACCCACATTTGGCAGCTGAGTATATTAAATCATTTTCCGGTGACAATCTTTTTTTGCATAACAGCTCAAACTCGATGGGGACACTGATGCCTCTTTATTACATTTTTGTCTTCTAGTTTCCGTGTGGCCTATAGTATTATTATGATCCCCATGGAGAATGGTAAATGTAACAAGAGTTTGTGTAAGTTCCATATTTATCATCAACTTTCTTGATTTTGGTATTTATTAATAAATATGAATTTAGTGTATTTTTAGTTTACTGAAACCAAAAGAGCTTAGCATAAACTACCACACAAGTTTCACAAAATAATAAAGCAAATTGTTTTAGATTCCCGCTGCACAATATATAAGAATGCAATTCATAATAAGATCACTGTAGCAAGAATGATGGGGTTCTTATCTATCAAGCCTAGATAATTCCCAATTTCCGTTTCTATTTCGCAAATCATCGTGACTGTGGACACTTTCCACTGGTGATGTGGTAACATTTTGTACCTCACAGGCCTGGGGGGCAGCGCGGACTGGCACACCAAGCTGGCGGCAGGATGGACAGTGCCTAGTGCCTCTCCTGCTCCCACAGAATGAGGGGGTTGCTGTTTGTTAGGGAGCACACTTCATTGTATCAGAGGGACACAGTCTTCACCTCTTCTTCACCCTCCCTCGATTCATCAGCACACTCTGTTTTCTCTACCTTCAAAATAAAACCAGAATCTTATCGTTATCTTCTAAGCTCCTCAGCTGGCTGCCTGGCTCCAGTGACTTCATGTAGGGCCCGAATTCTTGCCATCGACTCTGAGCTGGTCTCCCCATGCCACCTTTGCCCCTAACATTCTATTCTCAACACAGCAGTGATGATTTTACATTTTAGATTAGGACCCTTCATTCCGCTGCCGGAAAGCCTTGCAGTGGTTCCCACCCATCTCAGAGTGAAAGTCCCTTCCTGAAACTCTAAAGCCCTGTCCATCTGCAGGTTACCCCTTTGAGTCATTTCCTACCACCCTCCCCTTTCTTACTTGCTTCATCATATTCCCCAAACATTCTGAGCGTCTTCTCATCTAAGGGCCTTTCCTCCAGCTGGCTCTTTCACCTGGAAAGCTCCTTCCTCGGATATCCCATTGCTTTTTCTATAATGGAAATTCAACTCTCCTCAGTGAAGTCTACTCTGCCTGTCCTACTTAACACGGCTATGTGAACATCCCCCACCTTCTTGGGGTCTCCACATTCTGCATTACTGTTTTCCTTTTCCCCACAATATGTAGTGTCTATATAGCCCCCTTAACCCCTTTAGTCTGCCATGCTCAGTCATAAGTGACCTCAATCAATTATAAATGTTACCACATTTTATTTCTACAGATTGACTACAGCTCTGCTTCAGTGTCTTCTTAATTCTAAATAGTCCTTGCTGAATTGCCTTCCTCCTGAAGGAGAGGAAAGAACAGATGCTTCTTCTTGAAAGTAGCATCCATTACCTCCACTGACATTTCATTAGCTAAAACAAATAATATGGCCAAGCCCAAGGTCAGAAATATAGAGGGGATACCTTAGGGACAGGGCTCTGATAATATAAGTATCTAGAACAAAGGTTTGCATATAGTAGCTATTAAGTAAAATTTTATTGAATGAACATATGAATGAAAATATATTGTTTATCATATGGTTTTGCATTTCCATACCATCTAGTCTTTCAGAGTTGCTAACGTTAAGGTGAAGGCTATCCCTTACTTAAAAACAAATAGATTACAGCCTAATACATGGATAAAATTAATTTATTGATTATATTTAACTTCTAGTAAGGATATAAAAACACAATAAAAAATAATGGAGAACATTACAATTGGCAGAAAAATGAGCGGTCCATTCTGAAAGAATCTGTGTAGCAATATAGCTAACCCCAGGGGTGTGTCATGATGAGTCTAGGCCAATAACAGTACTTTTTATTCTCTTATTCTTTGCAGATATTATTCTTGTATGATTTCCTAAAGAGGAAGTTTTGGAGGGGATCTAGGAATTAATTCCATCTAATTAAATGGAGAATTGTGTAAGAGGAATGTAACTTTTAGTCCTTCTCTGCTTCTCTTCCTGCTTGTGTACTACTGACTAGGGATAACACGCCTGGAGCTGTGGCAGCTGTAATGTTACCATGAGGTGACAAACACAAAAGAACACATGGAGAATACGCAATTAAAGAAATGCCAAACAAAAAGGATCAGAGCCCTATCACATCACTGAGCTGACAAACTAATCTTGCAATTTCCAACCTACAGAATTTTCGATAAACAAACAATGCACATTCATAAGTATCAGCTCAAGACATGGTAATTTCCATCCCAACAGCGTTAAAAGCATCTGAACTGACACAGATCACTTGGGCCCCTGCAAAATCATGAACAAATATCACATTTCATAATACAGTAATGTGTTTCAAAAATCAGATTAAAAGAGCAGCATTGAGGTATAGACAGTTTATTTGATATGATCAAATGCTAGAATACAAATTACTTTGACTAGCTATAAATAGAAGCAACTTTAGAAAATAAGTTGATTTTACTTGCATTGATTTAGAGAAGTACTTTACGTAATTTTATTATTTGTAAACAGCTGTTTTAAATCACATGAATTCAGTCATAAATGGACGCATAGTACTACAAGATTTATCCCCTTATTTACTGTGGAAATATGAAATACTGGGTAAGTATTTTGTTATTCACCTAGACCACAAGCTGGACTTCAAATGTGGTCTAGTGTTATTTTGGGGCTAAAAATGCTTTTATAATTTCAAAGACTATGGAGAATACCTTTTGAAGCATCTGGCAATCAGTATGAGACTTTGGGTATCATGTATCACCCAAGAAAAATGGAAGCTTTGCTCTAAACTTGGGGAGTCATTAGGGGATGTACAAGGAGTAATGAGAACTGAAAAAATTAGACTTGCCTCTGTAGGAAGACGATTCATTCATATGAGAAAGGGGATAAATGGCATTTCTGTTGAGTTCCTAGTTATAAATTCATTTGGTTGCAAATCATAGACAATTATTATGACCTAAAGCATTCATCTCATAAAGCAGGAAGTTAAAGGGTACAAAAGTGAAGACTGCCATGGTGGCTCCAAGATGCCATTAGGAACTGAAGACATTTGCATCTCTCAGTTCCTTCCTGCTTATCACATACGCCTTAACCCCTATGTTTCCTGTTTCAAGGGTAATGAACAGAATTCCCACCTTATGTTACTACTCCTCAAAGGAAGAAGGGTGAGGACTAGGCCTTACTAGTGAGACTTTGCCTTTTGATTTTGGATGCAACACAAACCTCAGTCACTTCTAATAATATCTCATTGGTCAGAACTGTCCCAGCCTGCCTCTGGCAAAAAGGTCTGATGGTTAATTGAGTATTTTCATTTTCTGGTGCCTCTGGTAGAATGATACAAGAATGAAAATAATCACAAGTCAGTTCTGGAGTCAAACAATAGTGTAAGTACACAGGAAACAATTATATTTTTCTGATCCTTCTTGTCTTGAGCTGAGAGAACACTTACAAATCTTCATAAACACAGAGGAGAGAAGTGACTCCTCTTCAAAACATGCAACTCTCCCTTTCTCCATTTTCCTTATATGAACACTACTCATCTTTAGAGTCAACTACATAATTTTCAGTTCCCAGTGCAGAGTGAAAAGGTGGGACCCTGATCAGGAACGGGGAAGTTAATCTCCACTTCCGACAGGTCTGTACCTGCAACCCATGGCAATGTGTGAGCCCCAAGGACTTGAACCTCTGCTCTTAGACATACTTGATAACCTATATTAGGTGCCATCAAGAAGCCCTTTCTACAATGTCCAGTGTGTCCAGTGAATGTGCCTTTCCTTATTCTCAGGCTCATTCTAGTCCCCAGTTGTGCCTAGTCACGACTCCCTGGCAAGACTGAAAGCTTCCTGGGTGCTTGCAGCTGTTAAGAACCTTATACCATTCTTGTCTCCCCACCCCCCCAGGACTGGGCCCTTGGTAGACACAACTTAATTGTTCTTGCCCTTTCTCTCTGACTACAGCAGAGTATGTCTTAATGGTAGCGATGGATCCTGCTATCCAGTGGTCAGCAGTGGAGTCCTGGATGGAATTGTGGAAATAAATATTTGCACAGAGAATTTTCTAAAGACCCTCACCATGCTCCAGGTCATCATTCTCCTTGGGGACTTCACAGGGACACATCGTTCTCCTTAGGGACACATACATCTGGGATATCCTGATTCAAGAAGGGTGAGAAAGACCCACTATCTCTCTCTTGCCTTTAGACTTAATTTCGTCTTTAATTTCTGTTATAAACTGGGACCTGACATTGTCTATTCTCTGGGTAGTGTCACAATCAGAGAAATAGTTCAACAATCAAAAAGTACTTAAAAGCAATCCCACCTTCTGCTGACATTTCTTGAAGAAGGTCTAAGGGATTTAATGCATAACTCATATCAATATCCTCATACTCTGCCACTGCCCCTGAAAACCTCTGGGTCCACGCTTTATAATCTACTTCCAGCAGGAAATCTCACAAAGGCACATTTCATATGGCTTTGCATCTTTGCTGTCTCCCTCGTTCTATTAAATCTTCTCTTTCCTTTTCTTTTCAGTGTAGATATAGGGTTCCCCGACCTCCCCATCCCAATTATATTCCCTCTACCTCACAAGATACAAAGAAAGGCTCAAAAACTTCTCTGACAGGCTCAAAATGGGTCCCAGGAAGTCCAGAGAGACTGAGATAACTAAAAGGCAGAGAACTAGCTTTAGGAGGAGAAGAGGGGAGAGTGTCAGAACATTTATAATTGAATATTTTTTAAAGTTTCCACTTCTCTGAGAATCATTGTCCATATCTGACTGGACTTCCTTCCCCCAGATGAGGAAGAGGATCTGTCTCACTGAGGACATGCAGTGCTGTGCTTGGGGGCAGAGAGCCAAGACTGGTTTCTGTTTATCATGGAAAAGAGCTCAAGGTACTTAGTTTTAAGCTGCACTGAATCTTGTATCATTCATCTGTTTATGTTCTTTTAAAAAAGCCTTTAAAAATTCAGTGCCGAACAACAACAGCAACAAAAAAGCAAATTGTCCTTTGATTCCATAATGGCTTTTATTCCCCCAGAACTGCAGTGTGCAAATAAAGGAAAGCAAATTATGTTCTGAATTAAACTTTTCTTGCTTCAACTAGGCTGAGTCACCTTTGACGTTCCATTCTTTTTTTTGAACAGAGCTGGCCACACATTTAGAGCTATTTTAAAAGATGTCACGTAGAAACCTGCAAACTTTACGATGTTCTACTTCAGGCAAGTCATCTGAAGGAAGGTAACGGGGCTGAATTTACCCATACATTTCCCTAGGCTTCAGTTCCTCCCCGGATCTATTGGTATCTATCGTAGCATCCAGAATATTAAAGCGCAGTCATTATAGATGCAGTCCTCTCTGGTCCTCTTGGATACACCACAGATGGCAAGATGAGATTGGAGAGAGAAGATAAATGCATTACACTTCTCCTTGCATATATCCCATGGTGGGGAGAGAAACAAATGGTTGGCAAGATTTCAGTAAACAACTTCAGAATGTTTCTTATGCTTTTAAATAGCCAAGATACAAGCAAAAGCCTATGGCTCTAATAACTTGAATAAGTCCTTGGTAGAAAGCTCTCTGTGGAGGGTGAGAGAAAAGTGATACTGAATGTACATAATTAACATAAAGCAGAGGACCTAAAAATTCACACACTCTACATCTCTGTGCTCTTCCTACCGAGGCTTTTTTTTCAATGGTTGCTACCCGCGAAGGTATCTGTCAGGCCTGATCCATCAGGGGCAGGTCCCAAATTTCTCTACCTGAGGGGCATGAGGTGTAATTCTGATGAGACAACCAATGAAAGGAAAGTTCATTAACAGGCACAATACTTCACTGAGTACAGGCATAATACTTCATTTTCTTGCACTTTCCTTCATTGTGCTTCCCAGACATTGCACATTTTTTACATTTTAAAAGTTCATGACAACAGTGCCCTGAGCAACTTGATTGGTGCTGCCATTTTTCCAACAGCATTTGTTCCCCCCATGTGTCTGTGTCACATTTTGGTAATTTTTGCAATGCTACAAATTTTGTACCTGTTACTATATCTGTTATGGTGATCTGTGAATCAGCGATCTACAACGCTATTATTGTAATTGTTGTGAGGTGCCACAAACCACAACCATATAAGATGGCAAACTTATTGTTCCATATTGTTCTGATTGCTCCACAGACTAATTCTCTCTTCCCGCATCTCTTCACCCCCCTCTTCACCCCATCTTGGGCCTTCCTACTCCCTGAGACACAACAGTATTGACATTAGGCCAGTTAATAACTAAATTCAATGGCCTCTAAGAGCTCAAGAGAAAAGAAGATTTGCACATCTCTCAGTTTAAACAAAAACAAAAAATAATTAAGCTTAGTGAGGAAGGTATGTCAAAAGCCAAGATGGGCTGAAGATGAGGCCTTCCACTTCAAACAGCTAACTAAGTTCTTGAGAGAAATTAAAGGTGCTACTTCAGTGAACACATGAATGATAAGAAAGTGAAAAAGCCTTATTGCTGATATGGAGAAAGTTTCAGTGGTCTAGATAAAAGATCAAACCAGCTATAATATTCTCTTAAGTCCTAATACATAAGGAAGCCCTAACTCTCTTCAGTTCTGTGAAAGCTGAGAGAGGTGAGGAAGCTGCAGAAGAAAAGCTGGAAACTGGCAGAGGTTGGTTCATGAGATTTCAGGAAATCAACCGTCTCTGTAACATGAAAGTAAAAGGTGAAAAAGTAAATGCTGATGTAGACGCTATAGCAAATTATCCAGAATAAATGATGAAGGTGGCTACCTTAAACAACAACTTTTCCATGCAGAAAAAAACAGCCTTATAGTGGAAGGAGGACTTTTAGGGCCTTCATAGCTAGAGAGGAGAAGTCAGTGCCTGGCTTTAAATCTTCAAAGGACAGAGAGTCTCTCTTGTTAGGAGCTAATGCAGCTGGTGAACTCAAATTGAAGCCAATATTCATTTGCAATTCTGAAAACCCTAGTCCCTTAAACACTATGCTAAATCTACTCTGCTTGAGTTCTACCAATGGAATAACACAGCATGGATGACAATGCATTTACTTATAATATGGCTTACTGAATATTTTAAGCCCATCATTTAGACCTATGGCTCAGAAAGAAAAAGATAACTTTCAAAATATTACTTCTTATCAACAATGTACCTGGTCACCCAAGAGCTCTGATAGAGATATACTAAGAGATTAATGTTGCTTTTATATGGACTAGTACACTATCTATTCTAAAGCCCATGCATCAAGGGGTAATTTTGACTTTCAAGCTTTATTCTTTAAGAAATACATTTCATAAAGCCATAGCTATCATAAATAGCGATTATACTGACAAATCTCGACAAAGTCAACCAAAATCTTCAGGAAACAATTCCCCATTCTAGAGGCGGCACCTGTGGTTCAGTGGCTCACCCCTCATGTACCAAGGGTGGTGGGTTTAAACCCAGCCCCGGCCAAACTGCAACAACAACAACAAAAAATAGCCAGGCATTGTGGCATGCACCTGTGGTCCCAGCTCCTTGGGAAGCTGTGGCAGAAGAATCACCTAAGCCCAAGGTGTTTGGAGGTTGCTGTGAGCCATGACGCTATGGCACTCTACCGAAGCATTAATAAGTGAGACTCTGTCTCAAAAAAAAAAAAAGCTGGGCATTGTGGTGGGCGCCTGTAGTCACAGCTACTTGGGAGGCTAAGGCAAGAGAATCGCCTAAGCCCAGGAGCTGGAGGTTGCTATGAGCTCTATAACGCCATGGCTCTCTACTGAGGGTAACAAAGTGAGACTCTGTCTCTACAAAAAAAAAACAATTGCCCATTCTAGATATCATTAAAAACATTAGTGATTCATGAGAGGAGGTCAACATATAAATGTTAACAGTTGTTTGGAAGAATTTAATTCCAACCTTCATGGATGACCCTCAGGGGATTAAAAGTTCTTTGGAGGAAGTAAATGAAGATGTGATGGAAATAGCAAAAGAAGTAGAATTGAAAGTGGAGCCTGAAGATGTGATTGAATTGCTGTAATCTCATGATCAAACAGCATCAGAGGAGGAGTTGCCTTTCATGAGGGAACAAAAAAAGTGATTTCCTGGGATAAAAATCTACTCCTGGTGAAGATACTGAGAACATTGTTGAAACGACAGCAAGAAATTTGGAATATAACATAAATTTAGTTGATATATTAGTAGCAGGTTTCGGAGAATTGACTCTAATTTTGAAAGACTTCTACCATGGGTGAAATATTATCAGATATTGCATGCTACAGGGAGACTTTTTATGAAAGGAAGGCTCAATTGACGTGACAAACTTTACCGTTCTCTTGTTCTAAGAAATTTCCAGAGTCATCTCAGCCTTCAGCAACTACCACTCTGCTCAGTCAACAGCCATCAACATGGAGGCAAGACCCTCCACTAGCAAGAAGATTATGAGGGACTGAAGGTTCAGATAATCATTAGCATTTTTTTAGCAGTAAAGTATTTTTAAATTATGATAGGTATTTTTCTTTTAGGGGTAATGCTATCACACACTTCACAGACACTGTGTAGCATAAGCAGAGCTTATGAATTGGGAAACCAAAAATTTGTGTGACTAACTTTCCAGCAATATTAGCTTTATTGCAACAAAATGGAACCAAATCCACAGTGTCTCTGAAGTATGCCTGTACAGTAGTTTATTTAAATAATGCAAATATTCAGAACATACAGAAAGATACTGATGGAGATCATGCAAGGTGCTGGTTGACCAATGCCCCTTGTAAGTCACACCTACCTCAGTGCCATATTGAGGTAGAATGTAGTCTTCTAAAGATTCTGAGGTATCTCTGAGAAATGCTCACTTTCAATAGTCAGAAACAAATCTATTGAAGAAGCCATAGAATCAACTGGATAGTTACTATGCTTAGGGGTTTGAAGATGCAGTTTGGTATATGGGTTGGGGCATGGAATGTAGGGTCAGAGCAACTTGTTTCAAATCCCAGTTCCATGATTTATTAATTGTGCAATAGTGGACCAGCCACTTTGTGTCTCTGACCCTCAGATATGTTATTTTTAAACAATACAATGCCCAGAGCTGTGTGGATCGAGATGGCATATGCATAGCCCCTAAGACACTGCTTGATACCTTGTGGTTAATTAGAAATGGTAGCTATTGCTATAAATATTATCACCACTGATGTAGCTGTTGAATTGAATTAATATCTACCTGCATGTATTGATTTTGAAGGTGCTATCTTCATAATTGACTCATCAGTGAGTCTTTTTCTTGACCCAGACCTTGTCACAGGTTATGAAGACAATTATTTGAGAAGTTAAAGTTTGGCCAAGTGAAAAGAAAGACTGTATGTGGACTTCTAACCATAATCGGATAATTATGTGCCAAGTGAAAAGGTAGTGCTGAGGAGGGTCTAAATCCTGACTGTAGGGGTAGGATAGTCTTCAAGAAGAGATGACATGTTTTAGCTGGTTCTACAGGGTGCATAGAATTTCTAAAGGATGCACAGTTGAGGGTGGGATACAAGATTGAGAATTGCAGAAAGACTAGCTTAAAGGAACACAGGTGTAAAAGTACAAAATCTTTTCATTAGTCTTAACAAACTAAAGCATAGTATTTAGGAAAGGGGCACGTGAGATTGTGCTAGGAGAGGAATAGCAGGATATAAACCCGCATTTTAGTCAGAAACCTTGTAAGGCTGAGGGGTTTTGTGCTTACTCTGTGTTCACGGAGAAGCCCTTGGGAGTTTTTAAAGCCAGGAATTGTCACAGTAAGATTTGTGTCACAGTAAGATCATTCTGGTGTGTTCTGAAGGGTTTATGTGGGAGAAATATGAGATGAGATGCAGAGACTCTAATTAGAAAATTATTGCCATAAGGAGGCATTTTAGGTCAGAGGCAGAGGTAACAGAGAGTCGAAGGTACACTTCAGAAACAGAAAGGCAGAAGTCTGGAGCGAAAATATTTCTCTCTCACCGTAGGAACTCTTGGAAATATTTGAGGACACTGTTTTGAGTTTTCTAGATCTTCTTCTTTTTAAACCAAACATCTTCCATCCTTCAATTGTTTCAGTTTACAAATGTCCTTGTCTTCCTTAACCTTTATTTTATGACTAAATCTCTCATTTTTCTAACATCAGGTGCCTAAATCGAAACCCACACTTCAAATGTAGGCCCATCATTCCTCCAACCACAATGGTACATCTGTCATTGATTATAAAATGGCATTTATCTTTTTAAAAGTCTTATCATAATCTTGGCATCTTTGAACGTGTGGTCGACTCTCCTATCTCCAATTCATTTTTGCTTTATCTGTTTCCATGCCATCTTTTAGTATATAGTTTTCAAGATTTTCATTTGTCCATATAATCTGATATTTTACCATGCTGAGTTAGATGAGGTGTCTGGAAGATCATATTTTAAGATAGCTTATATTGTTAATAAGTGAGAGTAATTAATATTAACTACATCTAAGTAAAGGATTAATGTGGACTTCTATGGACTAAATCATGGCACGTAAGCATCTTAAATGTAGATTCTAAGATACCTAAATGCAGACTCCTTCTTACTTTACCCAGAGCCAAGCTATTTTATAGAAGAGACATTTGTTGAAAAATGGAGACTCTGTCTAAGACAAATACATGGAAGCTGCATTTCAATCATAGATCATCAACAAATTTACCTATCCTTTCTCATAAACCTAAATCATCTATACAAATACAATATGGCATAATAACAGTTTGGGTGACAATAGAAATTTAAGTATTTGTATTGATAAATGTATAATGTGGCCCTAGGCACGTCATCCTCTCAGTGCCTTATTTTCCTCATCTGTAAAATAGAAAGGAACAATAACAATAACAATATCTCATGGGGTAATTATGAGAATTAAATAGTCATGTTTTTAATATAACTCCAATTCTGCCGGAAAGCACCATTTTCTCCTAACACTAAAACAAATGAATGCAGCCCCTCCTGGAGGTAAAGGAGGATCTCACTTTCCTCTGTGCTCTAGCTTACCCTCAGCTGAATAAGAAGATGTGATCATCCATCAGGGAATATTTATTAAATACACACCACATTCCAGGTACTGTATTTAACGTATGCTTACTAAAATTACTAAGACCTGGTCTTTCCTTAAGACAGTTAAGAGTGCAGTATGAAGTCATCAGGTAACTTCTTATTTTTTCCCCAAGGTCTCAAAAAATAGACAACTAATATTGTTATAAATAAAAGTAAAAGAGGGTTTCAAAAAACAGATCATGCCAAATCTTATAGACAATAAGTTCCAAAATGTTTTGAAGGGTGAACTAGGCATGGTGTTGGTGCACAGCTTCCCAAGGAAAGTGCCTCAAAGGTGACCATAAGTGATAATTTGGCAATGAGG